>PVJS01013953.1:0-41196 GCA_004027185.1 Glis glis
AGGACGGTGAGTCTATACTGCCATGTGATGGTCAGTCAGAACTGCCGTAGCGTCCTTATTTTGCTCGGACCTTATATATTCTTTCAGAATATATAAGAGCATCAGATGTATACAATATTAACACCAACAAGCAGACAAACAACATAGCACCAGATGTATACAATAGCAACAAGCAGACAAACATCGTGCTGTCACACAGCACCCCTCTCCCTTCCCGGGTCAAGGTGGTCAACTCGTTCCTCCGTGAGCCTCCCTCTGTTGTTAGAGCCACGATCAACAAAATTGGCAACACTTGGCAAAATCCTCACCTTGCCAGGCTGTTTACGCAACTCAGAGAAGGGAATGGCTCCCGACAGAACAAAAACTTCTCAGGTCCCCTATCACACTGTAACATGATGGGCTTCCATATATTTGTTCTTTCATGTTTCCCTTAAACCTTGAACCTTCTCTACTACCAAGTCTATAACAAAGACTATCGTCTTTCAGGATCAGAACACTTGGTAACTCCTGACTCTCCATCCATGGTTTTCCCTGTGAGAATAGGCTCAATCAATTAAGAATCTTCAGCTGCAGAACTGTCATTTTATTACAGTGACAAACTTATTCTAGTACCATTTCAACCAGATTATAAGCTCCTGAGGAAAAGTGTGTCTTATTCATTTTTCTGTCCTGGAGTTTCACCCAGTACCTAGCAGAGAGTTGGCATTTCGTAAGTGTAAAGTGAGTCATCCAAAAGGAAACGTAATTAAATCATAATAGTGGACAAATACTTTCTTAAAAATATTTTTCAAGAGCCGTAAAAGTGAAAATACTTAGGAAGTCATCCAGTTCTGCCCCGTTGTGTTACACATAAGAAAAATCTGAAGCTAGGAGAATTTACATGATTTGCTAATAGATCACTAACACTGGGACCCACCTCCATTAACATCCATATCATACTTCCTTTTTTCTAGTCACCATTACAGTTGGATAATCATTAAATGCATTGGAAACAAAATCCTTTTTACCACATTTTTTTTTTAGAAATCAACACTCTCTCATTAAACAACACTTTTGAGAGTTTACCAAGAGCAAGTTATTGAATTAATCCCTAAGAAGTAAATGAAAGAGTGCGATCTATTGTTTCTTAGCTGGAGGAAGGTGTCATTACTGTGACTGAATGAGAACTCTGCTTGACTTGTGTCCCAGCCATTACTGTAGTGGCTCCACCCAGCGAGAATAAGACCCCAGACCGAATTAAGGTAGATAGGTCTCACTTTATTGCAAGTTCGAACTTGGACCCAAGTGTACCTGCTTCACAAGTGTCAGCCTGGGCCCTGATCTGAGGAACAGAAAGGTTTTATATACTGTATTCAAACATCCCCCAGTCATGATGTATCGCGACAGTTTCTCAGCCTTGACATTTATAAGTTAAACATTTTATCCATAGCAGGCACACAGTGAGCAGGCACAGTGAACAGGAGGTAAGGGAGATAACGGATGGGAGTTCAGAGGAGTCTTGTTCAGAGAAGTCTTCTTATCTTAGACATGCTTGCCCGATACAGGGAGGAGGCAGCTCCGAGCTGCTGTCTCAGCTTATCTTGTGTGAAACCAGTAAGTTTCCATCTCTTACCCTGCTTTTTTAAAGTTTCAAACATCACACTCTCAAGGCTCTCATCACAGCTTTACAACATGGATGCTTAAACTAAAAATGGAGTTACAAACGTTCTCATGAGCAAGCGGTCTTACAGAAGTCAAGCCTTAATTCTAACACTACACTTTAATAAGACGTCTTATTGTATTAAAATTCATAATATTCTAATAAACTACACTATCACATTACAACAGGAACTAAGAAAGGTAGCTTGGGTATTTCTTCTCATGACATCTGTAAATCATGACTCGTAGTAAATGACAGGCTATTTATCATTGCTTATTATGGAGGGAAAGAGGGGAAGAGAGGGACTCTCTCCTCCAAAGACCTGGCAGAGGAATTTTAATTTTTCACTTGTTTTATTCTGCTTATTTTTATTATGTTGTTTTCTTATTCCCCTACCTCCTAATTTATTTTTTTTCTTGTAGATAGGATTATATTGCTACCAATGCTATTATAACTTGTGTACTTTTCTCCCTGTTTGGAACTTTAAATGTAATTGCTTAGTCTTGTTGATGTTTATATTCTGCTGCAGTAGCTTATTTACATGCATAATTTTCAAATGATTTTCTTGCCTGAGATTTGGGAGCAATTAGGTTACATTAATTTAAATCAGCAGATATTATTAAAATAACAGTTATAGAATAGATTGACACAAAAAACCCTTCTCTATGAAACTGAAGTACTATTTATGTCACTTAATCATCCCACAAAGATATGTCATTGGATCCCATAATCTGAGAGTTAACAGAGAAAAAGGGATATAAAAATGTTAGAATAGAGTTAAAGAAAAACATTTAGCAGAACATGGTCAAAGTGAGAAACATAATTTAAAAATCCATGGCTCTTGAAATGAGTACATTAAAGAAAATTGAACTGCCATAAAATTTATTGCTTTTTAGTGTGAAATGCGAGAATGATTTAAATTAGGGAATAATTTTATACCAAGTTTTCTTGAAATTACAAACATTTAGTGTGTACCAAATAGGCCTTTACATTAAACACAAAATTAATCCCTATGAAAAAAACTCAAAGTCTATAAACCATACTGACATTCTTTTTAAGCTATGTAAAATAGTTGGATTAAAAATTCCTTGATCATAAAATATAGTAAGAAAACTATAATGTAATGAAATATGTATGCTAACAAGGAATATCAGTAAGAAATGACACACTATTACTGTTCCATTATTTTCAATTTCCCTCTTTCAAAATGAAAAGGGCAGTGTCTTAGGGTGGGAGCGCACGAGTATATAAAACAGTAGTGTTGAATAACACACTTCTTTGGCAGACCCCCAATACCATAGTAGCGCAACAACTAGAGGCAATGTTGTTTTGCTCTTTTGTCCAAAATAGTTTTTTAATGTAAAATATGTTAAAATTTCAAAGACCAGTAAAATGAGAGTATTTCCTAGGACCATAATTAGGCATAGTTGGGAACACCAGCATATTTTATTTTCCACTTTAAAAATTGTGAGAAGTAAATTAAGCTTTCAGTGACTCATATGCTCCATTTCTAAACGTACACCAACTTCGTGTAGGCAGGAAATGGGCTGAGAAAACCACTCCGAGAGCATCCATGTCCTATTGAAAGTACCCAAGGAGGCCGGGCATGGTGGCACACGCTTGTAATCCCAGTACTTTGGGAGGCGGAGACCGGAGGAACCAGGTTCGCGGCCAGCCTCAGCTCTCTCTCTCTCTCTCTCTCTCTCTCCCTGTCTCTCTCTCTCTTTGCATCTCTCTCTCTCTCTCTACTTAGTGAGGCCCTCCGCAACTTCGTGAGACCCGGTTTCAAAATAAAGTATAAAAAAATAGGGCCGGGGGTGTAGCACGGAGGTAGAACGCCCCTGGGTTCAATCCCTGGTACCGCAAAAATAAATAAATAAAAATAAAAATAAAAAAATAAAGTACCCAAGGAGCATAGAAAACTAAGTACATCCCAGAGGGTGCAACAAAGATCTTTGAAGAATAGTGGACCCATGAGTCATTCCCAATAGCAGAATGGGGTCTAACTCCAGAAATAGTCTCTGACCCAAGTTGGAAGACCTAGAACCATTTGCCCAGCTGGATTTCACAACTGCTATGGACAAGTGACTGTCGTGTAGTTTTCATTCTATATGCATGTCTCTTGTGATCATACTGCCCAAGTCTAACCCATATGTTGGGTATAGGTGGTATCACTATACATGGTCATAGAGCTCTGGATGAAGAGGGGGTACTTCTTGACTTGAAGGATAACATAATATACCGAACTCAGGCGGAGGCTGTGATTGAATGAGATTTTGTGGGGCTTTTGAAGGAGCTGAATTTATTTTGCCTTTGGGAGGCACATACTAATTTTGAACAGAGGGTAGACTGTGGTGTATTGACCGTATTGATATCATCAGTTACACGTAGGCCCTGGCCCCTAGCCCTTTGCCCTGTAAGTTCCTAGTCTTTTCCTTTTCTGACTCTGAGATCTGTGCATGACTTAATTTGGCCAATGGGATATTAGCAAATGTGATGTAGAGAACTGAAAAGCAGATGTGTGTGTCTCTCTCTGCTATTTCACACAATCATGTTTGTTCTTTTTTTTTTTTTTTGCGGTACTGGGGATTGAACGCAAGGGCGTTCTACCTCCGCGCTACACCCCCGGAACTATTTTTTATACTTTATTTTGAAACCGGGTCTCACGAAGTTGCGGAGGGCCTCACTAAGGAGAGAGAGAGAGAGAGAGCAAGGGAGCTGAGACTGGCCGCGAACTTGGATCCTCCGGTCTCCGCCTCCCAAAGTACTGGGATTACAAGTGTGCGCCACCACGCCCTGCCATGTTTGTTCTTTCTTGACCTCTGGCATCATAATAAGAACAAGCATGCCCAACAGAGGCAAATGAGAGGCAAATGGAATTTAAAAAGTCACAGTAATTCTAGACAGGCCAACAAGCAGCAGACCCCAAAATAGATAAGGGAACACAGTCAAGTCCAATTAATCTCAGCCTAGATCAACAGAAATGCCAAGCTGACCCATGCATGGACTTGTGAGAAGCAGTAAGTGGTGGCCGTTTTAAGCCAATAAGCTTTGGCATAGTACATTAAGCAGGCATAAGTAATATATCATCACTGACATGATCTATATTATGATAAAAAACAGAGTAAAGGTTAGTGGGTATATTCCTGATCACCAATAATCCTTCCAAACACAGTAGTACTTCTAGACTTCAGTCTCCCAGTGGCACCAGAGGCAGCCAGACTTCTATCAAAACAGAGGCAAAGCCAAGGTTCTGTCACACCATACTAGTTATTTCCCAGCCAATCACTGCTCCAAAGGAAGGGCTGGTGCTCCCCTGTTGTCCAGCTTAAAATGCTCCTGCTGGAGCCTCGGCACGCTTCTGCAGAGTCTCACTTCCAACCCAGTCTTGGCACTGATCCAGAATGCAATGAGCAACGGAGGATCCACACCCGTGCCCCACTCCCATCTCCATCCGATTTCTCCTGATAAATGTGGGTCCCACATGTCTATCATGTGTACTCTCACTCCATGTCTCCTCACTCACATGAGAGTTAGCAAGGAGACACACATATCTGGACAGACATCCACATCCTTCTAGAAGTGGACTGAGGATTTAGATGAAAATGACCAACCTTACAGGAGAGAAAACTTCATTTGGTGCAAAAAAAATGGCCAAGCAACCCAACATGAAACATGTATTTATGGTATGTGGCGAGTCTTTAAGAGGTGTGGCCGCTGGCTGCTCTCAAGAACCAGTCCACTTATTTCCTGAAAATAGGAGATACAGGAAAACAAGATTACCCCAAATAGAATTCCTTGGTTGTGATTAACTATCATGGAGGAAAGTCCTTCTGAAAAACATGTGCATACAAGTGTGTAGGGTATTCATTGAACGATTGGTAAAGGATGGGCACAGATTGACTGATTTGGACCAAAGAGACTATCTGGAAGGCAGAGAAAAAAGAAAATATCAAAATTGCACAACTTCCCTATGAGATTAGGATAAGTCAGTGATGAATCCGAGGGCACAGTCTCTTGGCTTTCACCATCCCACCGCCTCTGAATTTCCAATGTGAACCCATGATTGAAATGCTAATGGAGGGGCAATGTCCCTCCAATGGTAGACTCTGCAGCACTTGAGTGTAGGAAGAGCAGCTCATCTTACATCCAGACATTATGCAACCAACCCATAAAATGTCAATGGCCAAGCAACCCAACATGAAACATGCCATTATGGTATTCATAGGGTCCCCTGGCTCCTACCACCCACATACTGAGCAAATAAAAAATGAACCCAAGCTAGGCTCTCTCTCACTCTCTCCCTCTTCCTCTGCCTCCCTATCTTGCTCTATGTTTCTTTCAAGGTGATTTTTTTTTAGCTCCCACTTTTGGGGTTTCTTCAAGTGTCTGGCAATCTTTGGCTCTGCTTTTATATGAATGTCTATTAAAAATAGATTAAAATGTCCATGTCTATGGATTGGTTATACTGATTCTGAGCTTTGCTGAAATATTCTAATTCATTGACGAATTCCTAATCTCAATGTTTTAAGTGTTTTCTTCTTGGAATGAATTTTATAATCTCTTACTGGGGTGATATAAACTTTACTTCCAGCACTTTAAAAATCAAATGGCATAGCATCTCCCTGTTTAAAATGTAAGCTTTCATTTTTGGTATGTAACCTGCACCTTCTATTTTGCCCTCTGTCCCCCCACTATAGAGGCCTCTGTTTATGCTCTTCAAAGAATAAATCTCCAGAAATATGATAGGATAAGAGGCGTCGGACATTCAGGTTCCAGAGTAGGGAAGAAATATGGGTACTAATGCCTTGTGAATACACCTTGAAATAATCCTATTATTAGCCTTATCTTTAGCCTTTACAAAGAAATCCTGAACTCTACTGCTTTCTGGGCCTTTTGGAGGCACCTAGAAGGAAAACGATTTGATTTTACCCATTGCTAGGTTGGGATTCAATTTTCTTACATGTGCTCTGCATCTTCTTTCTGAATTTCCAAACTTTTATTCCTTCTTCCTTCTTGTATTGTCTTTGTCATTGTCAAAATAAGCATCTCGAAAATCCTTTTCTCTTACTTCCATGAGATTTCTTAAGGGAACAGGCATACATGTATATGCTCAAACTACCATTTTAAAACAAAAAGTCTCAACCTGAATTTTCCTGGAAAAAGTCCCACAACATTGGCAAATGTTCAGGGGCTTAAGCTCAGAGAAACAGTTTGGAAGGAGCGAGGCATGTCCCATAGTGCCAAGTTCCAACATAGGAAACGCAATCAATTCAAAGATGCTCTTGTAAATCTTCCACCCAAACTCTATTCATTAAATCTTTCTGTTAATCTGTTATGATTCCCAGAAGCCCTAGTAAATGCAGACTCCATAGATATTTTTATACCAGAAAAAGCTCAGAGAGGAAACGTATCAGTTACAGGAACAGTGATTAAATCCTATGCAATATCACTATCTTGAAAATGGAAATTATGAGGCACCAGCTGTTGGCTCTGACTTTATTTCTCATAAATGCAAAAGTGTACATTAATATCCCCGACTTATAAAATGCTACAAGATGTGGGACAGCAATGTCAGTGAATATATATGCGTGGCCTTTAATGTTTTTTCATTTCATGCGGACATTTCCTGTGAAGTACATTTTGACACATTTCTTAAGTAACTTTATGTTGTGGTCAATAGGAATGCTTTGAAGTTATACTTTCAGATAAATTTTAAATATTTTGCTAATAGGATTTCTTACCACAGGACTGAAAAGTGGAAACCATATTCGAGCTGTGTGATCTTTAAAATCCTCTTCAACTTCATCAAGTAGCAGTTATTTCTATGGGAAAACACTCTCCAATATTTTCAGCATTTAAGCCAACATCAGTTTGAATTTTCTAAAATTTCATTTTAAATCCATGCCTCTGACTTTTTTAAAACAGCAAATCACACTTGGCATACTTTTCCCTTTTTTTTCTTTATTATAATTAACCTATTTCTGAATTTGTCATAACTATGACATGTTCAAAACTAATATACCTTTCCTTTAATTAAGACTTGAAGGATTATTTCTGCTCTTCTAACAGTCCATTTCATTATATTTTCCAAGTTTCTATGTGTCAAAAATTATATTTTCTAAGCTTCATAAAACCAAATTTACATTTAAATACAATTCATTTTGCTGGAAAAAGATAATATTTTAAAAGCATGGCTTAGTCCAGCTTTAAGTGTTGAGGCGCAGGATTATGTCAGTCACATAAAACAGAGCGTTTGTATTAGATACAATATATTTCTACACAACAGTATCCAAATGCTAATTGAGAATGATTACTTCTAATTCATAATTTATCAAATTGTGTCAGTCTTTTGAGAAAAACAAATCATACAGTATCAGGAAAGGTTATATTTCACAATAAGACTGAGAAGAAGCTATATTATGAAGTCTAAGAAAGAACAGTAAACTTGACTATTAATTTGAAAATTAATCTATCATGATAGATACAATATTTGAATACAATCAAGAAATAACATTTTTATAATCTGACCTAGAAACAAAATCATAGACAATGGAATGAAAAATATGGACTCAGATAAGTTCATGTGTCATACATTGGTTATGTAAGTTTGATTAAGTTAGAAAACAACATTCAGGAACAAGCAACAATAAAAGTTCAATATAACAACTTAAAAATCATTCAGGAATAACTAACAATAAAAAGACAATATAGTTAATTAAAAATCATACATAATTCTAAAATGAATTAAAGATTTTACTGTTTTCCCCTAAATCGATGCTATTGTACTGACATTTATTTTATAAAACTGTGGTATCTCAGTTTGTAAGGAAAAATACACAAACATATACTTCTATAGATGGAGGTATATTTTTAGGATTTTGGAGATATAAAACACAACTTGGAGAAACAAACACAACTAGTATTAGCAATTTAATAAATGCCACTGCTAAGACTTAAATCTGTTGGCATGTATTAGTCCCTAATTCTTTAGTAACTAAAACAAGCAACTCCTTTTGTTTTTGGCTTTGAGCTTTCACTGAAAGTTATTTACACTTGCTCTTTAAGGAGTGTTACATTAAGAATTTCTGTAGTTTAAATATGGTTTATGTATGTCTTCTAAAAGCTTATGTCCTAAAAGCTTAGTCCCCAGGGTAGCAATGTTTGTAGGTAGAAGAACGTTTAAGTGGGGCCTAGTGGAAGGTGGTTAGGTCATGGGGTGCCATCCTCTGAAGGTATTGTGGCAGTTCTCAAGTAATATCCACTCTCTCAATCTCTCTCTCCCTCCTTCCTGCTCCTGCCATGATGCCATCTGCCACGCCGTGATGGAGCCAAAAGGTCAATAAGTAACCATAACTAAACGATTGCTATATTGCCGATTGCCAAGATGAGAGAAATACTTAAAGTCAACAAATGTGGATTTTTAAAAAGTCTCATGTCCTAAATAATTCCCTTAAAATCAAATCCTTAAAATCAAATTTCATATTTAAATATGAACTGAGTTTCTTAAAATTTTCAAAATGCCAGAATTTATAGTGATTGAATTATTCCCACACAGCATACAGCATACAACCATAACAGATATTGGTTTTAACTTGAAGATCTCTTCCCTATGTTGCTTATTATTTGCCTCTTGCTGCCACTTGACAAATAGTAGGAGCCTCTCTTCCTTCCCTCCCTCCTTTCTTCCTCCCTTCTCCTTCTTCCTTTCTTCCCTCCCTCCCTTCCTTATTTTGTCCTGGGTACCAAACAACCCAGGGTCTCACACATGCTGAGTAAATACTCTGCCACTGAACTACATCCCCAGCCACAGTAATTTTTCTTAGAGCCAAAAACTCTCTTGTAGAAGAAGGAATTATGACATGCAAACCACCTTCTTTTCCAGAGGTCAATGTTTTAGACCTTAGAGCTTGAAATAGTCCAAATTGGCATCACTAGGCAGGAGGGTGAGCAATGCTGCCTCTGCATCCACTGTCAAGGCAGGGGGGAGGCCTCAGGACTCAAGGGCCTGTTACAGACTCAGCATGTGGCTGAGGCATCAGGGCCCTCCTCTCCAAACACCCCAGCATTGTTGGCAAACTCAGCTCTCTGAGTTTGTGAAAAAGAGAGCTATAGCATCAGGATTACATGTCTATGGTGCTGGGAGCCTTAATCACTTAGTTTTACTTTGCTAGAAGCACATATTTCCATTTGCCTTCACACAACACGGGGGTAGGCAGTTTTGGGGAAGTCCGTGGCATCAGTGTTATGTCTCCTGGTGTGCTCGAGAAGCTCTGACAGTGCAATTAAGGGTGTGTGGAACAGGTATCTGTTCATTCTCTACCTGTCAGCAGCAAGCTAATGACTTGGGTCAGCAGTCCTTCATATTCATAAGATGGCAGGCCTGTGCACCTACTCCAGTGGGTAGGTAGGAGCCATTAGGACTAAAATGTTGGCTCTTCCACCCGTGGAGTTATTTTCCCAGACATGCTGGCCCAAAAAGAGGAGGACATTCTTACAGAATGAAGTGAAGTGTGGCGTCATCTTGATAATTGCCATTCTAATTGGAGTTAGATGGAGCAGTTCAAATAATGCTGTCGATAGATGATGGTATCATTACAAATCTCACTACTAATATGTAGAGAGGAGTGCATTGGGATGGGATCCGGACTAAATCACAGCAAGTGCTGTGTACATGTATGTCTGTATCAAATTGAACCATGCTATGATGTATAATTATAATACACCAATTGTGCAATTTTAAAAAATGCACAGTCACCAATAAGATTATTAAAATGAATAGAATCTTACTTTTGTTTTAAGATGGTACATGGGATTTAAGTTGATGACAGTATCTCTGTATTCTACTTTGGCATAATAAAGATGATAGATGAATTTCTTAGCAGAGAATTCACTGAAAAATATTTTTATAACAGTCCCCTAAGTACATCAAAGTGAAATAAAGGGTACAGAATTAGAATCAGAAAGACAAAGTTAACATTCCAGTTGTACTGAGTACTCAGAATGCAACTTGAGCAAATCACTTAACTATAACTCAAATCCTTAGTAATAAAGTGTGAAGGCCAATAACTATCTTGGAAAGTTTCTAAATGAGATACTGAGCTTTTAAAATATATATATTGACTAAACACTTTTGCCAAAATCATGAAGAAAGAAAAATGTAAAGAAAACAAGGTTTGTTTTACTCAATCTTTCAGATATTTGTAACACATGATAGTACTCTTTGAACAAAATGCAGCGTGAAGGGGATGTTCTCATCTCAGGGAGGGAACTGCTGGAGATCTCTCAAAGGAAGAAGAGGCACGGGAAGAAGAGTTTGGTGTTAAGAGCAAGGATCAGATCGTGGACAGATCAGCTGCCTGGTAACCTAGGGACCCGAAGAGTCGGCCTCGAGAAAAGAGGTGCTATGTCTCTTCACAGATTCTAGAGCACGGCACATTGGGTGTGAGGGAAGAGAGGTAGGGCTTTTGCAGAAGAGGATGACAGGTGATGGCCTCACTACTCCTGGAGCCAAGGAGGCCGTGCCGTAGTGTCAGCACGGGTAGGGGAGACAGTGGCAATAGGCCTATTTGGTCCTCAAATAGTGAAAGATCCCGAGAGGTTTGCTAGTTAGACATATGGGGCAGTAGCAATCAAGAAAGTACATTCATCTAGATGAGAAAATTTACATATTATATGTGTAGTACAACATTGAAAGTGTTATAAGGATAGAAATACTAGACGAGCAAGTTCTGTGGAGTGGATCATCATACCACATAAAGTGAATACAAGCCTTGATGAAGAAGGACGAAGAGCTGTCACATTGCTCTGACCTTAGTTCATATTCTGGCTCTGCCAATAATTTTAACTTCATACACAGTATTTTACTTTCCATACTGGAGTTTCTCATCTTAAATTGAATTACTATCTACCTTGCATGGATGTTGGATGTTTAACTAACATGATACATTTGGAAGTACTTGACAAATAGTGATAGAAATAATTCAGTCAAGAGAGAAAACCCGTCGAGGCAGAAGAGCAGGATCAGAGGGTCCAGGGCGGAGAACACAGAGGAGGAGCTCGGTGTAGGTAGAACAGGAAGGAAGGCAGAACAGCATGGCACTAGGGATGGCTGAGACCCATCAAAAGGAGAGTGCCTCTAATCCTGTCCAAACCCTGAAAATATAATTACTGTTGGATTACTGTTATGAGCCCTTGTCATTCATTCATCCATTCATTCATTCACTTATTCATTGCTTTACTTATTTACAGAAGAAAATCCTGTGCAGGCACTTATCCAGTTGCTGAGTATAGAACGGTGAAAAGCTGAAGACGGGAATAACTTGGCCAGAGGACTTTCACAAAAGAGTTATGTCTAAAAATTCTCATAGGTAAATGATTTTTACCACATATCATTTAGTGGAAAATTTGAACAGTGTTTTATTAGGTATGATATTGCTATATGATAAGCCAAAGATGTAAAGAAATTTTTATAAAGGCTTGAGGAGTTTTTTAAAAAAAAAAAGAAATGATAGAAGATTCAGGATAAGCAAACAATTTTATTACAGGTGGCATTGTCATTTTTAATTTTATGTTTATACTTTTTCACTATTAGTGTTTTAAATATCACAACTTGAAAGAGAAACATAATAAAGATATACATTTTGAAAGCTGTGCAAATACAAATTTAGGTGCTAAATCCATCAGGATCCTTTAGCTGAACATGTGGTAGGCTGATGTTTACAACAGAAGAAAGTAAACACATCTCCCATGCTCCAACTGGACAATACAAAGGCAAAAATAAATACAGTGAGACAGCATTACAATGGTAGAAATCTTAAACCAGTCAGTTCTGTAGAGTGAATCATCATCTCGTATAAAGCGCCTACCATCCTTGATGTAGAAGAAGGAGGAACTGTCAAATTACACTGACATTAGATCCTATCTTGGCTCTGCCAATTATTTTAACCTCAGATATTTATTTATTTATGTATTTATTTATGTATTTATTTATGTATTTATTTATGTATTTATTTATTTATTTATTTATTTATTTTTGGTACTGGGGATTGAATCCAGGGGCATTTTATCTCCAAGCGACATCCCCAGCCCATTTTATTTTTTATTTTGAAACAAGGTCTCACTAAATTGCTGAGACTGGCCTTGAACCTGCAGTCCTCCTGTCTCAGACTCCCAAGTACTGGGATTACAGGCATGTGCCACTAGGCTGGGCTAGTATTTTAGTTTTTACACTAGTATTTTTATCTTAAATTGAATTACTATCTCCCTTGTCCAGCTGTTGGATGTTTAAACAAGGATGTTTGAAAGCACCAGTCAGATACACCATGTTTACTATTGCTGTTGCTGTTATTAATTATCAGTTCTTCAGGTTTATATCCAGTCTCCCTGCTCTGGAACCTAAAAAAAATTTTAGGTCAATTTCAAAAATAACCACACATTCTGCTAGTTGGACAACTCTGTGAATATACTAAATGTCACGGAATTGTATACTTTAAATGGGTGAATTAAGTGGTATGTGTATTATATCTCGGTAAATCTGATAATATGAATTCTCTATAACTTAGACACTCACATGCAAATGGTAAGGATACAGAAACAGATTTGATGCCTTTTCATCATGTTGATGGGGAGAATTTTGGGAAGCAGGAAAATGAACCTGAATCAAGAGGACAAGGTATGATGCTAAAAGGAATTCATCCTACAAGTAAGCTGAAGCAGTCACTATCCGAGCCAAGTCATAAAAACCAACTGCTCCCCCAGGCGCCATACAGCCCCTCTGCTCTACAGATTGGGGATAATGATGCTGCCACAGAGGATTCACTTGTGCTGTTGATGTAAAAGTCCCCACGTGGATGTAGAGTATCATTATGTCATTACATGTGGCTCACAGGCCTCATCATCAATAAGTACAGTGTCAGAAGCAGTTTTTCCCCATCTTGCTGCTCGGTAAAAATTGAAAAAACGATATGCTGCAATATTATTGCTGTTAATCCCCTGGGAGCTTGTCACAGTTCATCCTGAGCCAATTTACATATTTCACTAATCATGTGACTGATGCTATAATACTGTGTTGTCCTTCTATTTTAAGATTATGACGTACGTGAGAAAAACAAACAAGCATCTCACATTTCAGTCTTCGTGTTTATCATGACTTTGTGAATATAAGCCATGTTATTTTCTTAGTTTTACAATCACAGGGTATCACCTTCACCAGCTAAAATCTGCTCAACACACTTTATAGAATATGTCATTTGTAATTATAACTTATTCTTACATATTCATGCCACCACCTTCTCTAATTCAGATATCCCAGGCCTCGTTCTGTTCTTAAGTCAGCCTCATCCATTGCAGCTAAAGACAACACACACTCTCTGCCTCCCTCGTTTTGTAATCAATCTTCTCTCACATTCAATCTACTTTTATGCTCCCAATCTTTTTTTCCAGTTGTTGCTTTTGGTCATAGTGAACTTTCGCCTTCTCCTGTTCTTCAGACTTGCTATCTCATCTTGATTTCCCGCAGATTGATCTACAGTGTCTTCTGAAATATCTTCCTCATGACATTTTTCCACTCCTTGCTGCTGCAGGTAATTTTATTCACATAAATTCAGGTATAAAAACATAACATATGCTAGGAGTATTCCCCACAGCCAGCATCCTTCAGTTGACACAAAGAGAGGAAGAAGACAGAATCCAAACTAAACATTTCCACTTGCCAAATGTCCTGTCTCTGCTAATTCTGCATATGCAAATCCAACATATGAATCTGGGACAGATTTACTTGACCGGTGTCAGCCCAGCTTGTCAAATGACTGCCCTGAGGAAAACCTACCCCAGAGGTTCAAGTTAAATTCTTTAACAGGATCTACAAGCAGTTTTTCCTCTCAGGGATCACTGAATTCCTTGAGCTCCAATGACTTCATTTGCAAGTATCTGGATACCACATATCCTTTCTTATCTCAGTACCTTTGTAGGGGACACTGACACAAACAAAGACTGAACTATACTGATCATTAATTGAATGTTCTGTACCTGGGACACTGTGTTGAGTACCGGGGATAAAAAGATATCTAGGATCCAAGTCCTACTCTCAAGCAGCTCTCAGGCTAGTGGAGAAAAATAAGCACACCCCCCAAATAATTAAATAATAAAAAGGAACTTGTGCTTGAAAACAACCTGAAAAATGTATTTAAATTTTTTTAGGCAAAAAGCAATTTGTTAAGTAATGTAAGAAGTGTGTTGGAAAAGAAAATAGGATATGAAAATTCAAATTCCATAGGCATTTCACTTACTTGGTCTTGACCTCTGAGAAGAATTCAACTTGACTTTATCCTTGAAATTATGTCTACCTTCTGGTAAAGCAGGAAAAGGAAGCAATTGTTTAGGAGGCAGAATAGAGTAGGCAACGTCAAGCCATAATGAGGGGTAACTCTGAGAAGAAGCTCTAATGAAAAGTAAAGAGACAGATCAGGAGATGCCCCCAAATTTTCAAAGGCAGGAATATAATTTATCTCTTCATGTAAACAGATGTGTACAAAACAAGACAAAATCGAGACTTCTTCTCCTCAAGACTTCTTCAACTGGGGATTAAGGAGAATTTACAATTATTACTATTTGACAATCTTCTTTTGGCTACAGTAACTGTATCTAGCTCACTTGTAAGTTTTCTACTTATATTTAATAATCTTTTTATTTCGATTAATCAAATGAAAAATTTAAGAGGAATTTAAATTTTTTTTCAGAAAGCATCAAGGGCTATTTTATTTGATAAGGATTACTAAGCTACACAAGTAAGCCTGATTCAAGTTTTCTGATTCCTAATCTACTAATAATTCTATCATATGAACGGACCTGTGTAAGCCAAAAATGAGATTCCTATCCTGCAGGTTGAAATTTAGCATATGAGGGTTTTTTTTCCTAAGTGTAAATCTCTCCCTTTATTTTTTAATACTTACACTAGTGCATAATAGTCTCACATCATAATGTAGTTCATAGTAATAGTGACACACATGCACACAGCACTTGGTGAGCTCCCCCCACCCACTCCCTCCCCATTTCTCCCTTCCCCATACAGGATATTGAAATTGACGCTGGTAATTTCACATGTGTACATAATGTCAATCGAAGTGATTCCTTCATTGATTCTCCCCTCCCCACCTTCCCTAGACCACCTCCCTGGCTCCATTGCAGTTTCTCCTCCATTATTTGAAGTCCTCTGGTATTCTGATTACGCCATAGCTTCCGCATTTTTCATAAATCTACCTATATAAAACGCCAAGTCCCTTTAACTATTTCTTTCCTAATCAAAATGTATGGAATTGGGTTTTATATCTGATTCATATTCAGCTTTTACTTGAGTAGTACTATTTCTCTAGCTCACAAAAGAAATAAAGTTCAATCTTGGGACTATTATATACAAACCCAGCACAAAATCATTGAACACCCATTCTGGATCATGACTCCTCTGCTGTCAAGCCAAATGTCACCCCTTCTCTCATCTGTGCTTCTACAAAAATTGCAAAAGACACAGGTGACCCCACCTCTGAACACATTTGGAATGACACCCGATTAGGGCTGAGCCAACAAAAATCTTTTTGCCAAGGATTTTACTAATTAGAAGTGAGGGAGGCGACTCAGCAAGGGTGGAAACCATGAGGTCTGATGCTCATGAATTCTAGAGGTAGCATTTTCCACCATGTGGAGGAAGATGGCCGGTAAGTTGATAAGATAGATGGAACGAGCATGGTAAGGCAGGGCTGAGTGGAGCAAGAGTCCAGGCCAACCTGCACCTGCATCCTGGGCCACTAAGGCCATTTGTAACACTATACTTTCCAGTGATAGAAGTGAAGGATATCCTTCTTTTCTTTTCTTTTCTTTTTTATTTATTGGCGCACTGTAATCATATATCATGATGAAGGTCAGGGCAATAGAGGCATACACTCACACAACACTCATTGAGCCCTACCCCAGATCCTGCCCTATTCCCACCCACTACAGTCCTTCCCATTAGCACAGTGACTGGATTTGATAAGTTTGTGCAAGTACATCATGTCCATTGAGGTATTTTCGTCTTCCCCACACCATCTCCCTCAGTTATATTCTCTTCTTTGATCACCTAAGGTTTCTCATCCTTTGTCTGGAGTCCCTCCTGTGTCCCATTTTCTCCCTAGCTTCAGCATACTAGGGAGAACATCCAACTTTTCACTTTTTGTGACTGGTTAATCTCATTTAGCATAATCTTCTCCAGTTCCATTCATTTCCCTGCAAATGACATAATTTGTTCTTCCTTATGGCTGAGTAAAATTCCATTGTGTACATATCCCATGGTTTTGTAATCCATTCATCTGTTGATGGACATTTCGGCTGGTTCCATAGTTTGGCAACTGTGAATTGTGCAACTATAAACACAGACATGCACGCATTACTCTGGTAGTTTGGTTTCCACTCTTTTGGGTAGATACCCAGGAGTGGTATAGCTGGGTCATTAGGGTAGGTTCGTTCCCATTCATCTGAGAATCCTCCACAATGTTTTCCAAAGTGGTTGCACTAATTTGCAATCCCACCAACAGTGTATTAGAGTTCCTACTTCTCCACATCCTTGCTATCATTTGTTGTTGTTTGTGTTTTTAATTATTTCCATTCTAACTGGGGTTAGGTGAAATCTCAGAGTAGTTTTGATTTGCATCTCTGATTGCTAATGATGTTGAACCTTTTTCATACATTGATTAGCCATTTGTATTTCTTCTTTTGTGAAGTGTCTATTTACTTCACTTGCCCATTTTTTGATTGGGTTGTCTTTTTGGTGGTGGGTTTCTTGAGTTCTCTGTATATTCTGGATATTAGTCCTCTATCAGAGGAGTAGCTGGCAAAAGTCTTCTCCCATTTTGTCAGCTCTCTGTTGAGGTCCTTCATAGTTTCCTTTGCTGCACAGAAGCTCTTCAGTTTAATGCAATCCCATATATTGATCCTCATTTTAATTTCTTGTGCCTTTAGAGTCTTGTTGAGGAAGTTTTCACTCATGCCTATATGTTGGAGTGTTGGTCCTATTCCCTCTTCAAGTAGCTGCAAGGTCTCTGGTCTAATTTCCAGGCCTTTGATCCATCTTGAATTGACTCTTGTGCAGGGTGAGAAAGTGGGGTTTATTTCCATTTTTCTGCATATGGATAATCAGTTTTGCCAACACCTTTAGTTGAAGAGGCTATCTTTTTTCCCAGTGTATGTTTTTTGGCTCCTTTGTCAAAAATCAATTGGCTGTAAGTGTGCAGACTTGTTTCTGATCCTTCTATTCTGTTCCATTGGTCTATATGTCTGCTTTTATGCAAATACCATGCTGTTTTTATTATTATGGCTCTGTAGCATAGATTGAAGTCAGGTATTGTGATGCCTCCTACATGGTTCTTGTTGCTGAGAACTACTTTGGTTATTCTGGTTTTGTTGTTGTTCTAAATGAATTTAAGGAATAATTTTTCTATATCTGTGAGGAATGACCTTGGTAATTGAATGGGTATTGCATTGAATCTGTAGATCACTTTTGGAAGAATGGCCATTTTGATGATATTTATTCTGCCTATCCATAGCATGGGAGGTCCTTCCACCTTCAAAGATCTTCTTCAATGTTTTATAATTTTCCTTGTAGAGGTCTTTTACCTCCTTGGTTAGGGTTATTTCTAAGTATTTTATTGTTTGGGGGATATTGTGAGTGGAACTGTTTTCTGGATTTCTTTTTCAGTGGATTTATGGTTGGCATACAGAAAAGCTTCTGATTTTTTAAGACTGATTTTGTATCCAGACACTTTGCTGAATTTGTTGATCAGTTCTAAAAGCCTTTTGGTTGAGTTTATTGGGTCTTCTTAAAATATCATGTCATCTGCAAATAGAGATAGTTTTAGTTCTTCTTTTCCTATTTGTACACCTTTTGATTTCCTTTGCTTGCCTTATTGCTCTGGCTAGTGTTTCAAGTACTAGGAGTGGTGATAGTGGACATCCTTGTCTTGTTCCTGATTTTAAGTGGAACTCTCACAGTTTTTCCCCATTCAATATGATGTTGTCTGTGGGCCTATTGTATGTTGCCTTTATGATATTGAGGTATGTTCCTTCTATTCTGATTCTCTGCAGTGCTTTTAGCATGAATGGTTGTTCAACTTTTTCAAATGCTTTTTCAGCATCTATTGAAATGATCATGTGCTATTTGTTCTTAGTTCTGTTTATGTGATGAATTATGTGGATTGTTTTTCATCTGTTGAACCAGTCTTGCATCCCTGGGACAAACCCAACTTGGTTGTGGTGTATAATTTTCTTGGTGTGGTTTTGAATGCACATTGCTAGTATTTTGTTCAGTTTTGCATGCATATGCATCAACGATATTGGTGTGCAGTTTTCTTTTCTTGAGCTGTCTTTTTTTTTTTTTTTGCAGCACCAGGGATTGAACGCAGGGGTGTTCTACCTCCGCGCTACACTCCCGGCCCTATTTTTTATACTTTATTTTGAAACCGGGTCTCACGAAGTTGCAGAGGGCCTCACTAAGGAGAGAGAGAGAGAGAGAGAGAGAGAGAGAGAAAGAGAGAGAGAGAGAGATAGCGAGCTGAGGCTGGCCGCAAACCTGGATCCTCCTGTCTCCGCCTCCCAAAGTACTGGGATTACAAGCATGCGCCACCACCCCCCGCTTGAGCTGTCTTTATTCGATTTTGGTACTAATGTGATGTTGGCTTCATAGAATGTATTTGGGAGAGTTCTGTCTTGTTCTATGTCATGGAATAGATTTAGAAGTATTGGGATTAGATTTACTATACAGGTTTTATAAAATTCGGCTGGGAAACCATCCAGCCCTGGGCTTTTCTTTGATGGTAGGCTCTTTATTGCTGCTTCTATCTCTTTGATTGCTATTGGTTGGTTTAAATTCTCTATATCTTCTTGATTCGATTAGGAAGGTTGTGTGTGTCTTAAAATTTGTCAATTTCTTCTAGGTTTTCCATTTTGTTGGAGTGTCTAGAATTCCATGTTGCCTGTGGTAGTATCGCCTTTTTCACCTCTTATTTTAGTAATTTGGGTTGATTCTTTCTTTTGGTTAGGTTGGATAGTGGTTTATCTAGCTTATCTATTTTTTTTGAGAAACCAGCTTTTGGTATTGTTGATTTTTTGTGTGAGTTTTTGTTGTTCTCTGCTTCATTGATTTCTGCTCTGATTTTAATGATTTCCTGTCCTTTACTGGCTTTAGGGTTAGTCTGTTCCTGCTTTTCAAGGGTTCTGAGGTATGTCATTACTTTTTTTATTTGGTGATTTTCTGTTTCTCTTATGTGAGCACTTAGTGCTATGATTTCCTCTTCATACTGCCTTCAAAGTGTCTCAGAGATTTTCATATGTCGTATCTCTATTTTCATTTGTTTCTAAGAATTTATTCCCTTATTTCTTATGTGATCCATTCCTCATTCTCAGTGTGGTGTTCAGTCTTCATGTATTTATGATGTTTCTCTGGTCTTCTGATAGTTGATTTCTAGTATCATTCCATTATGATATGAAAAGATGCAGGACATTATCTCATATTTTTTGACTTTGCTAGTGCTTGCTTTGTGGCCCAGAATATGGTCTATTCTGGTGAAGGTTCTGTGAGCAGATGAAAAGAATGTGTATTTAGCTGTAGTTGGGTAGAATATTCTGTATGTGTCTAGTAGGTCCATTTGGTTTATGGTGTTCCTTAGGTCTGAGACATCTTTACTGATCTTTTCTCTAGAAGATCTATTTAGTGGTGTGAGAGGAGTGAAGTCTCCCAATATTATTGTATTGGAATCTATGTGATCTATGTAATGAAGAGTTTGTTTTATAAAAGTGGTTGTACCTATGTTTGGGGCATAAATCTTGAGTGTTGTTATATCCTTTTGTTGGATTGTTCCTCTTACCAGTAAAAAAAAAAATGATTTGTTTTGTCTCTTCTGATAAGTTAAGGCTTGAAATCTATTTTCTCTGATATAAGAGTTGCTATCCTGCTTGTCTTCAAGTTCCATTAGCATGGATTGCCTTGCTCCAGCCCTTCACCTTTAGTTTGTATCTTTACTTATAATGTACATTTCTTGTAGATAACATATAGATAGATTATGATTTTTAATCTACTTTACCACTTTATGTCTTTTGATTTTGGAGTTGAGGCCATTGATACTCAGCATGATTATTGAGACATAATTTTTAATTCTTAACGTTTGAAGTTGTAACTTTTGTTTGAGGTAGCATTTGTTCTTCTTTGCTTAGTTGTTCATTTGATGGAAATTATCCTTTCTTTGGTTCTGGAAGTTTTTTTTATTTCTTTTTTGTAATTTATCTCTGAGTATTTTCTCTGGTGCTGGTATGGAAGATATAAATTCTTTCAGCTTCTGTTTGTCATGGAAGATTTTATTTCCCCATAAGATTTGAAAGATATCTTTGCTGGTTAGCATAATCTTGGCTGGAAGTTGTTTTCTTTCGGAGTTTGGAATATGTCACTCCAGGCCCTCCTGGCTTTCATGACTTGTTTTGAAATGTCTGGAGTGATTCTTATTGATTTGTCTCTGAATGTCACTTGGTCTTTTACTCTCATTGCATTTACAATTCTCTCCTTGGCCTCTACATTAGTCAATTTGATTACTATGTGGTGTGGTGAACCTTTTCTCTGATCTTGTCTAATAGGGGTTCTGTATATTTTCTGTACCTGTGTCAACCTTGTTTTGTATGTTTGGAAATTTTTCTGATATTACTTCTCTGAAAAGATTTTTTATTCTTTTGGTTTTGACTTCTAGACCCTATTCTATGCCTATTATTCTTAGGTTTGCTCTTTTAAAGTTGGCCCAGATCTCTTGGATGTCTAGCTCAAACTGGCCAATTGATTTTTCTAAATTATATACTATGTGCTCATTTTTGGAGTGGTTGTCTTCTAAGAGTGTGATTCTGTTTTCCATGTGGTCTAGTCTACCATTTGTGGTTTGTATTGATGTCTTCATTTCACTTATTGCATTCTTCACTTCTTTCAGAACTTCTTTTTAGCTTCCTGTTCAGGGTATTGGATTCTTTGTTGATTTGATCTTTCATTCTTTCAGGCTCCCTCTGAACTCTTTTCTGAAATCCTGTATCATTTCTACTATTAAAGTTCTGAATTCTCCTGTCATACTCTGCAACTCTTTGTTGGTGAGTTCTGTTGTTGTGGGATTGTGGGGACTCATTGTTTCCTTGCTATTCTTCTTTCCCATTATTTCAGGTTTCTTAAGTTTTTATCATTGTTGTTTTTGATGCCTCTCTCTTGGTCTGTGGGTTTCCTATGTCTAATTGCTCTCCTTTTATAGTATCTTACCCTGGAGGTTGACATTTACTTCAAGGTATGCCTTAACAGTGCATAGCCTCTGCTGTATGGGTATTTGCAGTTTTCTGTTGAGTATTCATGCCCCTTTAATGCTGACTTTGAGGTCTGTGTCCCATATTACCCCGCTATTGTTCTGCCTGCAGATCACCAGTACTGGGTTGCAGTTACTCCAGGGCTCTGTCTGCCTGCTGCATTGGTGGTGTTGATGGGTTCCAGATGTTAAAATCTGGGGACCTGTCTGTTGCCTCCTTAATATGGAGTAGTCTCTGCGGTGTGGGCAGAGTAGTTTGTGTCCTATACATTTTTAATTTTCGGTATGCAGGGTGCTGGGTAGTTCTATCTGTAAGCTGTGATTAGTTTGTCCTTGGTGTCTGGCAGTCCTTCCCATTGTTTCATCTATCTGGTCCAACCTCAGCAGTAGGGGTTTAGAGGAGTCATCTGGTATATACAAGGGAAAACTGTATTGTAATCAGTGGTGAAGGGTGAGTAAGGTGGAAGGGGCTAGAGTAAGGAATGCAAGAATAGGGTAAAGTGGAAAATAGAATCAAGTAGAATAAGAGTTTGAGTGTAGGTAGGTAATACATAGTAAATATTAGAGATAGTGAAAATAAAGGAGAATTCTCATAGCCAAGGTAGATTATTTAGCTATAGCGATAGGAATGGATTTAATACAAGGCACTGGCAGACAGGTTCACTGGGAGTCTGACAGACAGTACCTTGCATGCACACACACAAGAGGAGAGGAAGAAAAAAAGGCACCTTAAGAATTGCTTAATCGGGAATGAGTCTAATTTCCTTATTGGAAAAGAGCTGATTTCCTTTGTGGCTTTGGATGTTTCCTTGCCAGTTTTTTTTTTTTTTCTTTTCTTTTCTTCTTGGTTTAAGGCTCTCTCAGAAGAGATATGAAAACTGCTCCAAAGCTCTGGTTCAAGACTGATCCCCCACCCACTCTGTTTCCTACATTGCTTAGGAGGCAGATTAAGGAGGAGGTGCAGGGAGGGGCTGGTCCCTGCTCATTGCTGGGAGGAGGCTCTTCTCGGCTGGGGGTTGGGAGTGTGGCCCAGGGTGCTTACCCAGCATTCACTAGGGTCCTAGGCTCAATTTCCTGCTCCACAAAAGAAAAAAAAAGGAAGGAGAGAAGGAAGGGCGTAGGAAAGAGAAAAATATGCAAAAGTGTAAGAAAAAATACACAAGTACAGAGGAGCAGGAAAAAAACAAAGAAACATACAGAACAAAAAGGCTAAGAGGAAAAAAATATAACAAGAAAAAATCTCTTGCCCTTGGCCTCTGTCGCCCTTTTGGGTCTGCGTGGATACTTTCAGCCATTTAAGGTCCACTTATTACTGTTAGTTTCTCGAGCACATTCCAAGTATTTTTGCTTGCTCAGAAACCTTTAGCAATGATGTCAGTTTGCAGTCCCAATGTTATGGTTTCCAGCAGCAAGACCCTGGCCCCGTGTCTCCCTGTCTACATGGGCACCTAGTATTGGGACCCAGGTGCAGGGACTGTCCCAAAGCAAGCGCAGTCCTCTGCGCTCTCCACAGAGAAGGCTGGGTTGGTCTGTAGCTTTCAAACAGAGTTTCATGTGCAGCGTGCAGCCACAGTCTGTGTGTATTCCCACCCCATTTTTATGGCCTCTTTTAAGTTACCCCCTGAGGATCCTGCATTCACCACCCTGGAGTTCGTGCACTCACGTCTGCCTTTAGGCACACAGTGCAACAAGGAGGTGTTGGGAGAGACATGGATGTGGAACATCCTTCTCTGTCCTGTCCTCGTGGGGCTGTGTGATTCTGTCCCTGGTGATCTTGATTTCCGTGAAGTAGGTCTCAGGTTGCTGATTATAAGATTTTTTTTGGGTCTTCCAAAGTTCCCGCTGGTCCATGGAGCACAATTTATTGTTTTTGTTTGTTTTGTTTTGTTTTTGCTTTTTCAGCCTGGGTGTTTAAAGGTGGCTTTGTAGGTATTACTGAGTTTCTCTGTCTTTAGTTCCCACCTCCCATGAAGGTAGTCTGGGGTGTGGGATGCTGCTCATTTCAGAGCTCCCTGAGACAAGTTAGAGACAGGCTCATCTAAGGGTCCTTACTCCATCGCTATCTTCTTCCTTCCTCCGATATCCCTCTTTAAATGTGCATTCCTTTATTTTCAACCACAAGATTCATGACAAATAAATTTCAAAACACTTAAAAGATAATTCTTGGCCCAACATGGAGGTACTTGGGAGGCTTAGATAGGAAGATCTCAGTTTCAAGGTCAGCCCTTAGGAACACAGGGAGACCCTCTGCAAGTTAGCAAGATAAAAATAAAAAATAAAAAGGGCTAGGTGTATAGCTCAGAGGTTGAATGCCCCAGGTTCAATCCAGAAGAAGAAGGAGAAAGAGAAGGAGAAGGAAATTCCTGTTCACTGTCATAGAAATTTGAAAGTTAGCATGTAACTCTCAGAACCTCATCATATACATATATATACATTTTTGTTTGTTTGAGCAAGGTTTCATGCTTCTGTCTTGGGGCAGAAATTCTTCTCCAGAAAACCTCAATTTTTACTCTTTAGGCAGTCAACTGATTAGATGAAGTCTACTTCATGGAGAACAGTCTTCTTTACTTAAAATCAACTGATTACAGATGTTAACCACATCTATAAAACACCCTCACAGGAACCCCATACTCTAGCCTACCCAAGTTATCACATAAGACCGTCACATTGTCACTATGCTACAAATAGCTAACTACCTAGATAACAAATTTTAATTATCTTATAAAGTTTTCTGTCCTTTAACTTGAAGAAACAAAATATGTCCACAAAGTGTATACTCTAGAGTTTTAAATTTAGCCTCAGGATTTTGAAGCTATTAATAAAATGCTCAGATAATATTCTTATTATATATGAAGTCAGCAGAAAACCCTAAAGTCAAACACAGCTGTATAGATTCAGTAGGACCATCAATTACTATTCTGGATATAAATATCCAGAATAGGTAAAACTTTTGTGTAAAGTTATACATGTAATGTTTGGTTGTTGAACATTATACGTAAAAGCATGAACATTGCTACCAAAATAACAACATGCTAGGTTGACACCTGCCCTCTCCTCAAAAAATAAAAAAGCCTTTAGAGATTAGACATTTGTTTACTTAATCCAGTTGTACTACCTAGGCCACACTAAAAAACAAATATACTTTAAAACCACATTTGATAAATACTGGGATAGCACAGGGTTAAGTCATGTGTACATTTCTACCTAGCATGTGGCATTTTATAAAGTACATTTACTATTTCCTTTCTCTAAAAATGCTATACACACGCTACTGGTAAAATATCAACAGTGTGTTCTTCTTTATAGAAAGTATTATTTGACCCATTGAGTGGTCAAATAGGTCAGTAGAATGATCTTAGATCAATAATTGAGTGTAACGATCTTCAAATAGTGCATCAAGTCAAGGAAAAAAATCAGACTAGAACTAAAAAGATGGATGTGCTTGTTTAGGCCTCGGGCAAAATATTTCATCTTAAAATAGGGGAAGATTTGGAGGAAGAAAAATTGGCCTTAAATTTATGTTTTAACTCTTACTAGCTGTGCAATCTGTGGAAAATTTTAAACTCAATTTCTCCCTCTATAAAAGTAGGATAAGTGTAGCCACTTTGTACAATTGCTATAAATACAAAATACAAAAGATACTTTGCACAATGCCTGGCATAGATGAATATTCAGTAAATGTATACTAATTTCATTATCCTCTCTAGATTTTAGTTTTTATCATGTCTAAAATTTAGAGAATTAGGTTAAATGACTCCCTAGGAATACTCATTTCCAAAGCTGTGCCTTTTAATTACTAGTGATAAATTCATTTGTGCTTTGGATAGTCAATTCCTAAAGTTTTCTATTTTCTCTGTCTTTTCTTCTTGTCTTCTTGGGTCAGGACCACCTTTAACATGCAACTTATTTCTGGCATTTCCTCATTAGAATATGGTGCTACATGGGACATTTTTGGTGTTTCATTTATGATAGTTACTAGATATCGTAACTGAATTAGTCTCTGGCAACTTTAAAAATATGGCTTTCTAGTTCACTGCTTTGGAGGATGAAAATGTCCAGACCCAGCTATTTCCAATTTTAACCAATGGCTCACACTCTCAAAAATCTTACGTCGGGCGTGGTAGCACATGCTTGTAATCCCAGTACTTGGGAGGCTGAGACTGGAGGATCCAGGTTCGTGGCCAGCCTCAGCTACTTAGTGAGGCCCTCCTCAACTTAGTGAGACCCTGTTTCAAAAATAAAGAATAAAAAAAAAATGGAGCTGGGGAGTGTAGCTCAGAGGTAGAATGCCCCTGGGTTCAATCCCCAGTAGTGCAAAAAAAAAAAAAATTTTACTGCTTTTTCAACTGGCCGCAAATATTTCCTTACAGTCAGAATGATAGAGGCCAAAGTTAATCATTTTTTTTTTTTTGCAGTACTGGGGATGGAACGCAGGGGTGTTCTACCTCCGTGCTACGCCCCCGGCCCTATTTTTTATACTTTATTTTGAAACCAGGTCTCACAAAGTTGCAGAGGGCCTCACTAAGGAGAGAGAGAGAGAGAGAGAAAGAGAGAGAGAGAGAGAGACAGGGAGAGAGAGAGCGAGAGAGCTGAGGCTGGCCGCGAACCCGGATCCTCCGGTCTCCATCTCCCAAAGTACTGGGATTACAAGCGTGCACCACCACGCCCGGCCAAAGTTAATCATTTAATCATACAAATTAAGAATAAATGAGCTAGCTCTTTGCAAATGACAAACATGTACAGCACTTACCAGGGTAATCACCTGGCCCTGGTTACAGACTGGGAAATTGAACTAAGAAAGGCATTGTGATCATATAACAAGTGACTTTCTAAATCCGACCAAAGAATAAAGAAGTCACAGAATATTCTCTCTTAAGGGACCTTTTCAATCAATCTGGCCTTCTCTGGCTTCATTTTCTGAAATCCAGGTGTCTGATGAAATCTCTATGTCCCTTGAAATATAAGAATATTCTCTGTGAGAATAGGACTTGCCACAGCTCTGTCCTTGTGTTTACGGGCGTCTCTGACTTCGTTTGCCCTTAAGCTGTCCTGAAGCTGCACCATTTAAAATAGCCATGAAACTTGATCATTGTCCCCAATTTCCATAATTGCCAAAAAAAATACCTTTGCAAACAAAAATGTACGTGAAAACAAAAATGAAAGGATGGTAACATTTTAAAAGAGTGTCTGGTAATCTGAGATATTTGTGAGGATCTGGGGGAATGGGGCAGGGCAGGCAGGTTGCCTCTCCTGTAACCTTGACATCCAGGGCAGAATGGTTACAGAGGGAGGAGTTTTATGTTTACAGCATAAACATAAAACTTGTTTCTGGCAGCATTGCTATTTCACAGCTTGAGCTCATAGTCCCTACCAATCTCCACAATTTGAAATATCTTAAAACAGCCTTTACCAGGGTTTATTTTTCAGAATAAGTTAATAAAAGTTACATATATTTCAAAAGTCAATTCTGTAAACATATATACATTTGGCAAACATGTTATGAAATTCGTGTTTTGTTTTGCTTCTTCAGGGCTTCTTAGAACCTAAAATATGCTAACCTTTGTAATATCTAAAACACTGGTAAATAGTGTTTCCAAAGTATATTTGGCCATTGTTAAGGGTAGAACTCTGTCCTCAAAAGGATTTATTGAAATCCAAAATCCTGGTACCTATGAACGTGATCATATTGGAAATAGGGTCTGTCAGGGTTGAATCTGAAGTGTCCCCCAAAAACTCCTTTGTTGAAGACATGGTCCCCAATGCAGACAAGGTCCCCAGAGGTGGGGGCCTTTGGGAGCTAATAGGATCATGAGGGCTCTGACCTCATAAATACATTAATGTGCTCTTGGATTCATAGCTTAATGGGCTAGTGGGAGGAGGTGGAAACTTTAAGATATGGGGCCTAGTTGGAAAAAGGTCATTAGAGATGTGCCCTCGAAAGGCATCTTTTGTCCCTAGCCCCTCCCCCCCGTTTCCTGTCCACCATGAGGCAATTAGCTTTGCACCACCACAGGCTTCCCACCATGATATTTTGCCTCACCACAGGCCCAGAAACAATGGAGCCAAGTGACCACGGACTGGAGCTCTGAAACCCTGAGCCAAAAATCAGTATTTCCACCCTTAAGCTGATTTTCTCAGGTATTTTATCACAGAGTAACCCAGGGTGGTTGTAAATGCTATGAACTGAACAGTGCCCCTCCAAAGTTTGTATGGTGAACCTCCAGTCCTCAGTAGGTCCATGTTCAGAGTAAGGAACTGACTAAGGTTAAATGAGGTCATGAGACTGGATCCTTGGTCCAGCAGGATTTATGTGTTTATGAAAAGAGACATCAAAGACACTCTCCTACACGCACGCTCTCTTCTCACTGTCTGCTGCATGAGGACACACAGGGAAGGTGGCAATCCTCAGGTCTGAAGTGCCCCCTCACCAGGACTGTACCACCAAGCACCTCAATCTTGGGTTTTCCAGCCTGAAGAACTGTGAGAAAATCAATTTCTATTTTTTAAGTCACCCAGTGTTACCGCAGACCTAGCCAACAAGGACAGTAGATGTAACCAGTGTAACCAAGATAAGATAAGGTCATGCCGGATTAGTCGTGGCTCTGAATCCAGTGGCGGGTGTCCTCATCAGGAAAGGGCAAGTTGAACACAGGCACACACAGCGGAGAGACAGCCACATGAAGACAGAGGCAGGCACAGGAAAAGGACAGCAACCCCCAGAAGCTAGAAGAGATGCAGGGATTCTTCCCTGGAGCCTCTGGAGGGAGCATGGCTCTGCCAGCACCTGGATTTCAGAGTTCCAGCCCTGAGAACCTGAGAAAATAAATGGCCATCATTTTAGTCCAGTTGAGTTTGTGGCACTTCATGATAGAAGCCATAGAATATCAACTAACCCATGCAAAAACTCTGTGGCGAAGCTGGAAAATTAGCATTCCACAGGAAAGTGTTGGAAACCAGTTCCTCGGAGGCTGCCCTGCTGCTGTGACCCTTCTACACCCTAACCATCCTTCAAGGCTAACTCAAGGTTTCCATCCATTCTGTCCCCTTGGAGAACTCCAAGCCACATATACCTCTTCCTCCTCTGAACTCATAGCCTGATATCGCTGGGCATTCACTAACTGCCTTGTAATATTCTTGAATTTTTTTTTTCGGTATCGGGGATTGAACCCAGGGGCATTCTACTTCCGAGCTACACCCCCGGCCCTATTTTTTATTCTTTCATTTTGAAACAGGGTCTCACTAAGTTGCGGAGGGCCTCACTAAGTAGCTGAGGCTGGCCACGAACCTGCAATCCTCCTGTCTCAGCCTCCCAAGTACTGGGCTTACAAGCATGCGCCACCACGCCAGTCTCTCTTGAATTATTTTGAATCTTTTCCTTTACTATGGTGCAAGCTTACACTATATAATGTGAATATATATCACAACATTTCAGTATGCTCCCATACTCTTCCAGTTCTTTCCATTTAAAGTATCTTCCCTCTTATTTCCCATCCTCTACCCATTTCCATATATCAAATCATACTCATTTTTCACAGTCCAGATAAATTGTCACTTAGTCCCTGAGAGCCCGCAGCATTCCAGTCAGAAGTACACAATTCCAACAAAAAAGTCACACAGCCCACTGTTTACCAATGTTTTCTTGTTATATTACTTTCTACCCCATTGATCCTGAACTTGATGAACTGACCTCCCTATGGAACATACTTGTGGAACAAGAGGTCATGTTTGCTGATTTCTGGGATTTTGCTGGGCTGACTAGAATATGCACAGTGACAAAAACGGAGTGTCGGCTGGGTGTGGTGGCACACGCTTGTAGTCCCAGTATTCGGGAGGCTGAGACAGGAGGATCCCAGGTTCAAGAACAGCCTCAACAACTTAGCAAGACTCTCAACAACCTAGGGAGAATACGTTTTAAAACAACAACAAAAAAAATTTAAAAGGGCTGGGGATGTAGCTCAGAAATAGAATGCCCCTGAGTCCAATCCCCAGTAGCACAAAACAAACAGAAAACAATAGAATGTCTTGGATTAGAAAGAGCATTTGTCAATACCTCAGAAGAGAAGAAAATGGAAAATAAAGACCTGCCTTTCTTAATAAGAGAAAAAGTTGTGAAGAAAACAATTGGCGGACAGTGACTTTACAATGCTTCATACAACACTCTCCTCTGTCTCCTCAAGGACACCTTCATAAAATTTACATTAATTGCCAATATCTTTTGTTTTGTGGTGAGAGAGGGAAAGATACAACAAAGAGAAAAATAAAGACTTTAAGGTGGGCAAGAAGTAAAAGCCAAAGCTGCAGCCATGTTGAGATCACAGATATTATTTAGTGTATTTCCTATTTAAACTGTAAAATACTATAGGTAAGGGACTTCTAAAGGAAGTTTGAACTACTTACATTTCCTGGCATGATCTTTTGCATATAATAGCAAACATCTTTTTGAGTGCTTCCATGAGCTAGATACTATGAATATAATTCGGTCCTATGATGCATGAAATGTTTCCAAAGAACAAAAAGTTTAAGTAAATTATCCAAGTTATAGAGATTGCAAGTGACGGAAGGGATTTAGGCAACTAGATACCAGAGTTCATGCATTTGGCCATCTAACCACAATGAACTCATAGTGTGTAGACAGCAGCTTAACAAACAAAGTAAGTATCCAGCACTTATCGAATACCTATTGATGGGTGAATACTTAAGGTCTGTTCCTGGCCTTCTGAGGTAAAAGACATAAGAAAAATCAGGTTCTCCCCTAAAGAGCACTTTGATGACAGAGGTGGAGCACTGACGGGAAATGCCTATGGGTCCCACTCGGGTTCTGCTTTATCTCCCCTTCTGGTATTTCTATTTCAATCCTAACTCAGAGTTCCACCACAAGAGGACATCAGCAGCAGGAACTTAATGCTTAGCATAAATCAGGAGTCTGGAACAAATCCACAGGATCCAAGGATACCAACAGATCCAAGCAAATGAATAATTTGTCTGTTCCATGCAAAGGCAGAATGGCCCTGCCGTATCAGTGACTGACATAAGTTATCTCACTCACGTTTTCAGTTTTTAACCATTTCACTATTTCTAAAAAGTAAAGGGTGGCCAGGTGTGGTGGCACACACCTATGATTCCAGTGATGGGAGGCTGAAACGGGAGGATCGCAGGTTCAAGGCTAGCCTCAGCAACTTAATGAGGCTCTCAGCAATTTAGTGAGACCCTATTTCAAAATGAAAAATAAAACAAGGCTGGAGGGATAGCTTGGAGGTAGAATGCCCCTGGGTTTAATCTCCAGTGCCACAAAATAAAAAACATTAAAAAGTAAAAGGTAAGGGCAGAACATATTCAGAGACTAAATAAATCAGTCAATTCAAGAGTATGACAAAGAGCAAAGCAAAAATAAAAAATAGAAATCAAGGGGAAATTTTGGGCTAGATCTTCAAAATCAACTTTAATCAAAAGGAAAAAAACTTTGCTAAAAATTAAGGTCTGTTGTTTTTTTCTGACTGGATTATTCTGTCAATAGTATATTACAAAATTAAAATGGGGTAACAATAGCTTATCTGGATCTGCTTTTCTAGAATGAGCATAAAAGTGAAAAAATACAGCTTGCTAAAAAAATACTGAGAACATACAGAAAAGTTTAAAGATCACAGATTCATAAACTAATAAAATCTGCACTGAAAGAAAATGTAAACCACAGTCAACCCTACCCATGGGTTTTATAGCTCTAAATTTTCTGTTCTAATATTTTTCCTCACTTGCACAAAAAATTAACGATTATAGTTCTAATCAATAATTTTTTTATCTTACTGGTTTAAATCCAACTTAGGAAAAATTCTCTTATCATATTTCCCATAAATATTAGGATCATTATTTTCAGAGATAAAGCAATTTTTTAAAAAAATCAAAAGGGAGCCAAATAAGAAGAGGACAGGAAATTTCATTAAATAGTGAATATGCTACTCTTGTTTCTCATTTTTGAAAATGAGATCATAAATTCTTGTTAAGGTTTAGCTATTTCACAATAATACCATGGGGCAATGGTAGAAGCTGGAGATACTGGGAGAATGCCATAAATCATCGACTTTAACCAGGAGAAGCTTCTAGAAAAACTATCCAAAAAGCTCTGCTTTGCTCTCTAGAGGAACAGGAATTTATCAGCTCCTAGGTCATTGGTATCCAAGAGCTGCTTAAATCCTGCAGAGGAGGCTGGCTGTCCTGGCCTGGGATCAAACATGAGCCACCTGCAGGTTATGGTATGGAGTGCCCTGAGGATCTTGTCTGATCCTGGCATTCCACAATCTGATGAGAACAAACCTGAATTTTATCTGCGTGTTGGTATTACAGCCTACCACATGGGCAGAACCTTCAGACATTGACAGTCAACCTGTTGCAAAAACCACATATCTATTCAGGTCCCCAGTGTAGATGTACGAAAACCAAACCCCACATTACCAGTTGGACTACTTGTGGGTGACTTGAGGTGACTGCAGCTATCTGTTCTATGTTTTCTGTCCCCTGAGAGCGTGGCGTGACTTGCGGCTTGGCACACCGAGCCGAGTGGGGGGCAAATTCCCTGCACAAGCACGCTTGTTTCCATGGGAACGGGTCATAGGGGAAAGCTAAGGCCTTGAAGAGCCTTAGCTTCTCACTGTGTGCATTTTGCCCCATAAACAAGCCTTGAGAACGTGATAAGCACAAGACTGCTATTTTTTAGTTTTTAGAAGCCTTGTTTTGAGGGAACTTGTCTATAAAGGGTTCTCAGGATCTCTGGATAAAAGAAGTCTGATGTTCATAATAAACATGCATTTGCTTGGAGCTGGTCTCCTTCTTTGCATCCCCCGTGTCCGTGTCCTGATTTCTGCGTCGTTGCATCTTCCCGGGGTCTCAGCTCCCCTAGAGAGCGACCACACTACTGATTTGCTCCTACTCAATGATGTGGTTTGAAGTCTCACCTTTCTAAACTTGAGACTACCCACAATGTGACCCAGACATAGCTTTTGATCAATCGAACAATTGTTAGCTTAGCTGCACTGTGACAAGAGAACAACTCTGGATGCGTTCAATCAGTAACAGCAGGAGCTCGGATCAGGTCAGCAGACAAACAGGACTTTGAGGTACCACCTAAGTACAGGAAGACACCCAGAGCTCATGAAGACACAGTTCCCTGGGCCTCAGTCCAGGTCAACTAAATCATAGTTTCTAAATAGCATGTCATAATTCATTTGCAAGTGTTTCACATTCATATCTCCATTTTAGTTAAGAGAAAGCAGATCTTAAAGAAACTCAGGAAAGAAAATAAAGTTCTTGGATTACACAAATAAAATTAATATTCAATAAGGTTAAAGGACATCCACTAGACCCATAGGTTTAGCGATTAGTTCAACCAAAAAAAAAAAAGTTCATACCCTGAAGTGAGTGACCTGCTCCAAAAGGGAAGTCAAAAGAATATGGTCAATATCTGTCCAAGGCATAATTTTTGAAAAAGTTAAATATGTTACTACCACATATGTAAAAAGCAGATACCAAAAATTTATAAACTCACCAATAAGGATCCAGTCAAAGAGTATTCTGGTTCAAAGAATTTGAGAATGGTCTTTATTCTTAATGAAATTTGAGAATGTCGTTTATTCTTAAGGAAAGAAATAATGCTAAAATAAAATTCAAAGTTTGATACAAAAAGTTTTTAATATTACATAGGGCAATAAAACTTTAATCTCGAGAGTTACCATTCCTACTCAACAAAAATCATCAGCATACTAGACAGAAATACATAAGTTAACATGCAGCTTCACAGAACCTTTCCTGTTATAGGAAATAGTAAGTTGAACAAAGAAACAGACCCTCAGAGAACTCAATGGTCCTTGGGTGGGTTTTTCAGACATTCTAGTATGATACTTTTAAAATTGGAAATCCTTTTTCTTCTTATTTCATACTTTGGATATTCTTTCTTAATAATACTACAAAATGATCCTGGGATAGATGGTAAATTTGGGGATATGAGTTATTGGACAGCAGAAAGGATTTTTTTCAGTGGAGTAGATGCATTTCCTAAGGCTTTACCTTTCCCTCAGATAAACATCTCTCAAGAGTATCCATCAATATCTATTCTCTTTCCATTGGTATCTAGTTAAAACAAAGTGGTTTTTCCCAATATCTAACCTCTCAGCTTTCTTGAGTCTCTGTTCTATAAAACTATGAAAAAAAAATACCTGGATGAGTCTAAGATCAAAAAGGCATTACATGTAAAGGACTTAGAATGTGTCTGACATAATGTATTGTTTGCAATTGTTGCTTTTATTATTTAATATATTTTAAATTATTATTACTGTTAGGATACTATTAAATTATGGTGCGGGATGGAGTCATACAAACTCAGAGTATTATTTGCTCCAGTAGAACAGAGAGAGGGATCACCAACGCACCTGCTTCTTCTTATCAAGTTGCTGATAAGATTCTTGCTCATTTTGGTTCTTGTATCCTGGAACTTCTGTCTGCTTCGGACATTTTTGGTGACTTTCCATCAGGCCTATGATTCTCCAACAATACCCCACACCATACTAATTTCTAATTCACTGTCTAGAGAAATCGCTAGTTTTTAGGTGTCCCATTCATGATCCCTCTCCTCTATTTCCTTCTTTAATGTTGTCGACAACTTTGGTGCAGAATTATGCAATAAGACTATTGATAAGTATTATCTGGGAGATAATTATGAAAACGTTTCCAATCATAGTTCCCCATCTGAAATATATCACATTATACTTTCATATGGACAAGTTAATTATAAATTCCTATTCAGTTTCAGTTTTCCAACTCATTTTCTCCTACTCTAAAAGGATAGGGAAAATCAATAGAATTCTGTAGACAAATATCCAGCCAGGGGCTCTGAATCTTTCGGAATAATTCTTTTGGAAACTGTTTATTTTGGTCCATGGTCAGAAGTTCAACCTCTGGAACAACAGAAAATGTTCTACCCCTATTATCACTGGGTCAAATTTGGAATATCATCATAGCTGACCACACTGGTCTTTATTAATACCTTATATCTTTCCTCCTATGATCTTCTCATAATTCTGCAGAACATGCCCAGATCTGGCTACTTTGAAGAAAATAAAATATTCAGATTTTATTTTTCATCCTCAATTTTGGCAGGATAATAGCCTCCTCATTATTTAACATGGACCTTCCTAACACCTTATACAAAAGATATCTTCCTTCACTCAAAGAATATGTTTCAGTTCAATTCTGCAAATGTCAGGTCTATTCATTCATATTAACTACTTCAAAATATATGATTTCTATGTATTTGTCAGAAATAGTACTTTTGTGTTTATTTGTTTGCTTGTTTGTTTTTGTGGTGCTGGAAATTGAACCCAGGGGGCTCTACCTCTGAGCTACATCCCCAGCCCTATTTTATTTTTGAAACACAGTCTAACTAAGTTGCAGAGGTCCTCACTAAGTTGCTGAGGCTGGCTTCAAACCTGAAATGCTCCTGTCTCACCTTCCCAAGTACTAGGATTGAAGGTGTGTGCCACCATGCCCGGCTTGGAAATAGTACTTTGGATTTGGAAAAATTCAAGATATTCCTTGTACTCTCTATCACTCCAGCCAATGCCCATGCCTTATCCTCTACCGTACCTTGACTTACTTCTAGTCAGGCTTCTCTCCTTCCAACAGGTCCCCGAACTTTGGATTGTTGCCAATCCTGTGTAGGCACTAAAATGCAAAGCATCTCCCCCTCATGGCTCATCCCCAGGATGTGCTGACCACAGGAATACACCGCTGCTGTCAGACTGCACAGAGGATGCTATCTGCACACTTTCTCCTGCTTCCCAAGGTCCCCTTAACAGCTTCTTCTATCCCTGCTCACTCTCCCCTACTGCATGAAAAGCCTTTTTCTGTTTGATTTTTGAGGTGCATGCAGATTTCTTAGAGGATTCTCTCTATTGCAATAGTACTTTCGAATAAAGCCTCTCCTTATCTTGGTCTGTATTTGCTTTCGTTTGACCTCAGTATAAACTCTTAGTGTATCTCTTTCCTAGGCATGTTCTTCTTTAGAGTGTATTCTCCAATAAAATAATTGATGAGCCAAAGAAATCCCACTTTTCCCCAGTGTGGTCAGTTTAGTAAGTCCATGTTTATCCTTTCCCACAATTCTATCCTAATAATTTCTCTTTAAATCATAAAATTACTCAAGATGCACAGGCAATACAATTGCACAGGGCAAATTAATACACTGAGAGTGTGGTGTGGTTTCATATCCTTTATGTAACCTCCCTGAGCTGCTACTACCCCTCCCACTCACTCTCCCCCACTGAGAAAAATATGACACAATTTCTTAAGTTTTCTTTCTCTAACATTTACCTCTAAATTTTCTTTACAGTTGGCAATATGCCCAGGCCTCATTGATTTAGGTATTCATTCATCAAACATTTACCCCGTGTACAACATTTTTATAGGAACTGTAGATACGGTGATAAACAATGCAGACCTTTGTGTGCAAATACAGAATTCCAGAGAGCCCCGTGGTTTTCTATATTATTCTAGGTCTCCTGGGGATTCTTTGCCCTTTTAAGGTAACTACTGTTACACATTTTAAAGGAAATCATTGTTAAGATACTTCATAGAGGTTACCCCTAGTAGTTCTTTTTATCATTTGTCATTAATTCTTTTTCATCAATTGACATAACCAGGTTTCTCTTGACTCCCATAAGTTTTATTCATACAGATGAAATATGGCTAGGATTATTATTTAGGATTCCTGCAGTTTCAAATATCCAACAAAAAATATAACAAAAATGGTCAATTATAGCCTCAAATTCATATTCAGTTGACGCACAATCCAGGTGCTCAGAGGTCACTGGCAACTGTCTTCATATCTGCTGTGATTTCCTCTATCGCTTTTCAAAGACAGATACTCTGTACAGTGGAATAAGAACAAAAACAGCCTCAAATATAGATCTTGTGATGTTAGCAAATTTAGCTGAAGAAAAAAATTCATTTGTTCAACAACAGGGCTGTGGTTGTCTGGGCCCTGCACTTGCCGCAAGATGTGGTGCTCTTGCTGGCAAAGTCTGAGTCACATGTTCAGAGTTGGGGGCAGGTGGGTTGTCATGAAGTATTTTAGAGCCTCATGGACTATGAGTAGGAGAGACATAGGGAATCTACATTGCTGTAACTAGAGGGAGTAAACAACCACAAAACCAAGGGTAGACTTAAGGAGTACAGAATACCAAGGTGACCCCAAGAATGGGGGTTGCGTGTTGCTTTAGATGGAGATATGGGGGGACTTACCCTACATTCAAAGAAGAGGTGATAGGGACATGTGAATTTCTGTTTTTCTTGTGGGCTAACATGAGGTTTTGAACAGATATGAATAATAGCGTCTTAGAATGTTACATGCCAGAAAATTCCAGGGGATGCTCTTTTATATAGATGTCTTGTGTGATCGGGATACTAACTTCCTCATAATCCTCTCAATCCTCAGGGATACTTGTTGGGAGAGAAAGGCAAAGCTCACCTCCTGCCCTTCTCAACACCACCACTGCTCTGTGTTATCATTCCCGGGCTTTTTCACTTCAGTGAGAACTGTTTAGGCCCTGTGTGGACCACAGAGAAGAGTCAGGTACAGGACAAATACAGCTCTATATATGTTTATACACACACACACACACACACACGCGTGCGCGCGAACGATAGTTCCCTGTCCACAAGGAGCCAGTGATTTATTGTAAGAGAATGAATGGTAAATGTCCTATGAGATGTGTAAATCAGTCTCCACACAAACTTTAAAGTGGAGCTCAGGAAAGTCTTCATGAAAAAAGTCATAGAAAGACCAAGAAAGAAGAAATATTTAAAGAATATGTGAAATTTTGAAACACAAAATTGAGTTTAATATAAACATAGAGAGGAAAAGGCTGTATATGCCTGCTGAGCATAGAGCAAGTAATTTTGCCAGCCCAGTGGTTACACATAGAACACTACTGAAGACAATTCTGGAAGAGTAATCTGGGATCAAACTTTAAAAGATCCCAAGTGGGAATTAAAAAGACTGACTTGAATTCTGTGAAATAGGAGTAATTACTAAAGGTTTTTTTAACAGATAATATGACAGCAGCATTTTAGCAACATTAATTAGGCAGCAATCAGTTGGTGGTAAGGAGAGAACGAGAACCTGAGAAACCAGTTAACAGTTTACTGAGTCGCTGAGGCTAGAGGAAGAGGGGAACCAAAATAGACCATTGACAGAGGGCATTTTTAAAAAGGCAAATATCAGTTACATTAAAGAAACACTAAAGAATTTAGGAACTATTATGGTTTGGACCTGAAATGTCCCCCAAGAGCTCATGTGCTGAAGGCTTGGTTCCCACAGCAACAGTGTTCAGAGGTAGAGCACTTGGGAGGTGATCTCATTGTGAGAGCTCTAACCTTATCAATGGATTACTCCATTGACAAAATCATAATTTGGGGTGTTATTGGGAGATAGTGGAAACCTAGTAGATGAGGCCTGGTTGGAGGAAGTAGGTCCTTAGAGATGTGCCTTGGAAGACTCTATCTTACCCCAGCTCCCTTCTCTGCAGTTGCACCCGCTTTCTGGCCACCGTGAGGTGAACGGTTTTGCTCCACCATGCACCCTCTACCATGACATTCTGCCTTGCCACAGGCTCAGAGTAGTGAATCCATACAACCATAGAGGAAAAACTCTGAAACCCTCAGCCAAGATCAATCTTCTCATCATTAAGTTGTTTTACTCAGGTACTTTGTCATACAGACACAAAGCAGACCAACATGGGAACTCTCCCCGAGGCACCTAGCACAGGGGCCATGCTAATCTCCTCTGCATCGTTCCAATTTTAGTGTACATGCTGCTGAAGAGAGAACCACTTTAATTATTTAAATAATTATAGATTGACAACTTTTCAATCAATATTTGTGTATATAATATAAACTTTTACAAGTCCTACATTCATAAACAGATGGACTTCTAAATATATCTATCGGCTTTCCGTTAATACCTCACACTTAAGTCTAAAACTCAAAACTTCAGATTGCTATAAACCAGAATTTCCTAATTTAAATTGAACCTCAATTAATAAAACTACTATACATTTTGTCACACAAGTCAGACCTGGGATCATCTTTGACTTACTCCTTCAGCCTGGACGAAGTAGTAGATCAGCGCATGTTAATTTTACCTCTCAAACATTTCTATAGCATAATCATTCTTGTCATGTCTTACCCCGACCATGGCATAACCTAACAATTGGCACCTTATAGTTTTGGTCATTTTGTCTTCCATACCAAAGCCAAAGTAACCAATATAAAATATTAATCTATTCACATCATTTCTCTGTTTACATCTTTCAAAGATTCCTTATTTCCTTCAGAATAAGCCGTAAGTGAAGTGACCATTTCTTTATACTCATGTCCAAGAATCATGACAAAATTAATTAATTAGTAGTAATTAATTAATGATGATTTAATTATTTTCTGCCTAGATTATTTCAATGTTTATAAATATTGCTAGTTCAAAAGTGACATTTTTCATAAGTTATTTAATTACTATACTTTCTCTTGATAATCATACCAGAAATCTATTTATATGACTATCTAGAAGTTACTAATAATTATTCTGAATATAAAATGTACAGCTTTCATAATCTTCATCAATTATCACATGATTACACTATTGCTATGATAAATATACACGGTGCTGTTGGTCATTAGTTAAATGTTAATGAAATAACAACATATGTTAAGTATTTTTTAACACAAGCACAAATAAAATAAGGTTATATGTTAAACAGTTGACAGAAATATGACCAAGTACAGCTCCCAGGAACCTAATGTCACATTAACCCTAAGAGGAATGGCTCAATATGTGCAAATTCAGTGTTTGCAGGGACTTTGTAGAAGATGACTACCTCAAGTAATGAGAATTGCCTGTATATCATCATACATTGTGCTAGATTTATTGTTGCTTAAAATAAAAAAGGATGAGGTGACATTTTAGAAAATAATTGTAAAGGAACAAACATGTTTTAGATTGAAAATGAGAGAAATGTATCTAAAGTTCCCAAAGGAAGAGCTGAAACCTAAAGGAAAAGTGAAAAAAAGCTACCCATTATTGTGAAAATTAGACAACAAACTACAATTTCTGAATAATACTTTGTTATTACTAAAAATGCTGCCTACCACCAGAGGAAACGAGGGAGGGACGCATCCACCAGGCAAAAGTTAGATGATCTGTTGGTTTTTAGAGGTTCTCTTTCTGTAAGAGCACAGCCCAACCTTCATAACTCCATCACCCCACCCATCGACATTAGTACACAAGACTTTAAAAATCACTTCATTCACCCCAATTCCCTCCACATCATATAACTTACAAAAGTGCGAAATAGAACCTAGGGAAGGCAATTAATATTTTCCAACATCCCACACTCGGAGAGCGACCCCGTTAGGTATAGGGTGGGCATGCCATCCTATATTAGGACTCTACCCACAGGTCTGGAGCCTCTTCAACACATCCCAAACTAGCACATAGTGCAGCAATTCTTGGAGCCCGAAACTAGAGACTCGTCTTAAAAGAGACGAGTTTTTAAATATTTTTTCAGAAAAGTGCTGACCTACAGGAAACTGAAATGGGTTACTGCATGCATACTAAGAAGAAAAGAAGAACTCAAAGCAGGAGAGTCAGGGACACCCATGAAAAAGGGCAAATGCACTCCTAGGACCTTAAGTAATAACCTGTCAGCCATTAAAAGTATAGTGTGTGCCTCTCCCTGCTCTCCCACCTTCACTCAAGGTCTGCTACCCATTAAAATATCTTACGTGTTCTTCCCCAGCCCCCCCGATCTCTCAAACAATCTCACTGACCTCATAAGCAGGTGCGTCACTGAAACCAGGATGCCTTTGCCATAACGTCTCCAAGGATAAACTATATAAAAGAATGAAACTGCTGGGCGTGGTGGTGCACGCTTGTAATCCCAGTACTTTGGGAGGTGGAGACCGGAGGATCCGGGTTCGAGGCCAGCCTCAGCTCTCTCTCTCTCTCTCTCTCTCCCTGTCTTTCTCTCTCTCTCTACTTAGTGAGGCCCTCCGCAACTTCGTGAGACCCTGTTTCAAAATAAAGTGTAAAAAAATAGGGTCGGGGGTGTAACATGGAGGTAGAACGTCCCTGGGTTCAATCCCCAGTACCGCAAAAAAAAAAAAAAAAAA
>PVJS01013954.1:0-41197 GCA_004027185.1 Glis glis
CAACATCATTCTCAGTGCTACATGTGGGGGGGAGGCGGGGGGGAAGCGGGGGGGAGGGATACCAAGAGCTGTGTGCATGTATGTTAACACCAAACTGATACTCATTGTGATGTGAGACTACAATGCACCAATAAAAATATAAAAAAAAATAGGGCCAGGGGTGTAGCTCGGAGGTAGAACGCCCCTGGGTTCAATCCCCGGACCGCAAAAAAAAAAAGAGGTGCTGGGTGTATAGCTCAGAGGTGATACTAGGTTCGATCCCTAGTATCACAAAAAAGAAAAAGAAAAAGAAAAGAAGAAAATAAACATAAGCATGTGTTTGTATGCTGTAACCCTAAATATAATGTCAAGAAATTTTGAAACAACCTAAATATCTAGCAAATTATGATACAGAATTCTATTATATCTTGCAAAGCCATTAACAAACTATATTCACTGTAAAGATGGAAAAAATATTTATGATAAAGAAAAAAATAAATTGAACTTTTCATCAACACTAAAATTATAATAATTATATTATTATTAAATTATAATTATATTATACACCTTTTTGTAAATGGACACTAAGTGCAGAGGACCTTTGTCAAGTGAATAGTAACACATCAGGATTCCAGGATTTTAAGGTATATCTTTGCTTTACAATCTATTATAATGCTTGTGAGTAAAATATGAAAAACAAACTTGGCACTAAGTAGTTCGCTCACGGAGAAGGCACATGGCCCTCCTAATCCACTTCTCCATTAGAATATAGTAGTCTTCCTGTCCTAACTTAGGGGAGAGCAAGCATTTATCCAACACCAGCAACCACCTGGTCGGGCATAGCTGAGCTCTCTCTAGGTGTCATAACCTTGAATGTCACATAACTTGGTGTTAATGGTTCTGGGTCCCTGGAAAGAGGATTGCTGTCCAGTGAAAGGACTTGCTTAACTTTGGCATGTATGTACATTTGAAGACAAAAAGTTACTTCCCTGTGACTGCCAGCTACCTCAAGAGCAAGTTTAATGAGGGTTTGGAAACTGGCTACCCACTTCCTCACCACACACAATAGCACCAACTCTGGCAGCAGCTCAACCCCTCAGGGGTAATTTCACAACATCAAGGCGGTGGCTCATTTCCACCTATTCAATTCTTCCCATCCTCCCAGGTCCAGATCAAACACGCTCATTCCTTGACGGTTTGCAGGATGCCAGAGCCAGAAGCAGGGAATGCCCTTGGTCAGAATCCATCTCTGTCACTTTCCTGTGCTGTGTGACCCCAGGTAAGTGACTTAACCTCACTAGGCCTCATTTCCTTAGCTATTAGATGATATTATCATTAATTTTCATGCAGTTATTGAAGTCTATGAAATCATACACATATAATGCTTAGACTATGCTGGACAACACAACAGCCGCTAGCTACATGTGGCTAGTCTGAATTGAAATGTGCTGTCACTGTAAAAATACACACCAGAATTCAAAGACTTCATGTAAAATATAGAATGTAAAAAGGATATTAATAATTTTATATTGATTACATGATAAAGTAACTGTATTTGTGTATATTGGATTAAATAAAACATATTATTAAAATTAATTCAGCCAGGCGTGGTGGCGCACACTTGTAATCCCAGTACCTGAGAGGTTGAGACAGGAGGATCCGCAGGTTCGCAGCCAGCCTCAGCTCTTATTAAGATCCTCCGCAACTTAGTGAGACCCTGTTTCAAAATAAAGAATAAAAAAATAGGACTGGGGGTGTAGTTCGGAGGTAGAATGCTCCTGGGTTCAATCCACAGTACCACCAATAAATAAATAAATAAATAAATAAATCTAGTGTGTGTGTGTGTGTGTGTGTGTGTGTGTGTGTGTGTTTACTGGGGATTGAAGCCAGGGGCATTGTATCTCTGAGCTGTACCCCTCAGCCCTATTTTATTTTTATTTTTAAATGGAGTCTCACTAAGTTGCTGAGGGTCTCATCAAGTTGCTGAGGCTGGCCATTAACCTGCGATTCTCCTGTCTCAGCCTCCCAAGTACTGGGATTACAGGCATGTGCTACAACACCTGACTCTTCTTACCTTTTTATGTGACTATTAAAAAACTGAAAATTATGTATGTGGCCCACCTTTGTGGCTTGCGCTCTATTTCCATCGCCTAGCACGGGCTTAGAATATAGTAACTGCTCAATGTTAGTTCTTTCTCTATTTCTCCCTCCTGTTCACTGGCCACATAGATTGCTGAGCATGTCAGCACTGTCTGAAGTCCTTAGTCACCACTGCAGGGCTGGAGGAGTGTTTCTCCTTCCCAGGGCCCAGGTCGCCATCCAGAGACAGGTGATGAAGAGCAGAAAGGAAGCTGGACCTAGACTCAGAAGACAGGGCTCCAGCCCTTGTTCTTCCATGACTGGGGGGGTGGCTTTTACCATGTCATTTCAGTCCTTTCTTCTGAGGCACAGTTTTGTCATTTACAGAAAAGGGGATGACGATGCCCTCCTAGTTGCATGACACTCCATGTGATAGTGCTTGATAAACTGCAAGAGGCTGGAGAGCACAGGGTTAAGAAGGATTATTTGCACAGTGAAGAGGTTGGACAGCCCTGTCTGCCTCCTCTGATATTCTCTATTTCCCACTTTGTATTGTATTTAACTATTTTCCATGTCTCATGTCTCTAAAAACAAGTTCCTGAGCCTTTTATTCACAAGGGTCGGGGTTTAGGGTCCTAGGTGGGAACATTCAATAAATACCAAAGAATGTCAAGTTAAGAAAAAAATTAAAAGTTTCCCCAATCCAGGCATGGTGGTGCACGCTTGTAATCCCAGTACTTGGGAGGCTGAGACAGCAGGATCACAGGTTGCCTCCAGCCTCAGCAACTTAGTGAGGCCCTCTGCAACTTAGTGAGACTCTGTTTCAAAATAAAAGATAAAATAGGGCTAAGGGTATAGCTCAGAGGTAGAATGTCTCTGGGTTCAATCCCCAGTACCACAAAAAAAAAAGTTTCCCCAAGAATACACCTCCTCCCTCCTACTCTCCCTCCCCCAGGCCCAATGCTGCACACAGACCCCCTCAAACTACCACACAGACCACATGCTGTGTGAAGCAGGCATGAAGGAGCTTAAAGTGGGTGGGCCTTGCAAACAAACTGACAATCAGGTAGATAGTGCCTTTGAGGAAGAATCAAGTGGACCAGGGGGAAGCAGAAAGGGCCAAGGAGTGGGGGAAACATATGAACTAGGAAGGACTCCAGAGTGCAGACATTTGAAAAACAGGGGGGTCTAAAGGCATGAGTAAGCCTGGAATTCTATAGCATTTGAGGCAAAGCCAAGCCCAGTGTGTGATGCACATGGTCACCCAATATGAAGTATACTGCGAGACATCCCTGGTTGGCAGGTCCTTCCTGCAGATGAAATGCCATAGCTTTTCTGCTTCTGACGCTTCAGTCTCTTCCAGTTCACCCCACAGACCACTCAAGGCTATGCAAAGAGCTCCTAGGAGCTTAAGTACCACCTGTGGCAATTTCATACACCTCAGCTATTTGCACAGAGGAGCTTGAGAGTGCAGGATCCCCTGTCTCAAAACATCCTGTCCTATTTTTAGCCAGAAATATCTCCTTACCATCAGCACTTCTACCTCTCCCCAAGACCAAAAGGCATGAAAAGCATAAAGCTGTGCTATCATATGGGCAGCAAGGTGGGCTTTCCTTCATCATAACATGTTTCTTCCCAATTCCAAAATAAGAACTGGAGTGTTTCCAGTTAAGCTAAGCTGCGAAGTCTTACTGTTTAAAAAACACAATGTTCTGTCTGCTTGGCCCAGGAAAAGCAAAATGCACAGAACTTCTTATGGGAAGAGCTAAAGCCGACACTCCTATAGCAGACTTCTCCTTCAAAACTTCTTATTCAAAACTTCAGAGATGAAGAACTTCAAAAGATCCGGTTTCATTTAAGAATAAAAAGTAGATAACCACCACCAGGAAATGGTGTTTCTGAGAGGGATGGTGTGAGCAATGGCAATAAATGAGCTCCTATGCAGAGGTGCATCTGTGGGCTTGGGTCAGCCTCTGCATATATAGATAGTGGAGCCACACGACTTACCCAAGGGCTGGTTCTAAAATCAGTGTTCTGGTTGGGAAATCTCCCTCCCTTGGAAAGCTCTTTTTTTTAAAAAGCATTTTAAGAGCTTAAAGTTCTTATCGACGTATTGCAAAATACGGATGGCCTTATCTGGATCCAGATTTGAAAAAACAAACATTTAAAATTTGTATGCATACATATATACATTCACATATACCTTCATACATACATACATACATACATACATATGACAGTTGGGGAAATATGAATAATGACTCCATATCTGATATTAAAGAATAGTTCATTATTAAAATGTGATAGTAGTACATTGCTAGTAAATAGTTTTTAAAAGGTCCTTATCTTTTGAACATACTGAAATATTTACAGATAAAATAAGAAATAAACAATTGAATGGGAAGTCAGTTAAAATAACATCTTATTTTGTATGGATACTCATGCCCAATAAATGAAAGTTAAAGAATAAGTCCCCTTGCTATACAAGATAGACTATCTGGTCTCTTTATGCAAACTTGAACACACAAAGTTTGCTCAGTGAATCTAGCACAGCTGGGCAAGCCTCTAGCCCTGGAAGAGCCTGTGTTTTCATCCATGTACCAGAGGAAGTAATCATCTTTAGCGTAGTATCATATTACATCAAAAGGACAACTATTTAAACACTGGGACTACATCGGTTTTAAGAAGCTCAGCCTACAGAGACAGCAGGAGCCCCTGATTCAGCCTCACTACCTGCGCTTGCACAGTGCTTCAGTTATGCTGAGTGGCTGTCAGAACTGTGGCCATTCTTTCAATGACTCCCTCTTTCTCTCTTGACTGCTCCCTTTTTAAAATGTGCTGGGTTGGGTTGAATTGACATGGTACTCTGCATGGTCATATTTGTTTCTCCAGGGTGAAGCTGTATGAGGCCTCTAGTATTACAGTTGTTATTTAGGGGTGAAGATAACCATATCTCAGCACATAAAAACATGCAGAAGCTAAGGAACAAGCAGAGCTCGGGTTACTCTGCTTGTATACTCTGACGATGTATAGTCCCGGCTACATGTGAGCAGAGAGCCTCCTATCCAGTTGTTATTATAATAACATCCTTAGACTACAACGCACCAATAAACACATGTAAAAAAATAATAACATCCTTATTATCACTATTCCATCATTATTATAAACAGCATTTGCAGAGTACTTGTGCCTAGTACTGAGTATTGTGTACTGGGTGCTTTCTTTTAAATCTTCTGAATAAATCTGTGGTTGGATTATTCTACAGTTGAGAAAGCTGCAGCTAAGAGTGTGACAGTAATATTTTTAAAGGCCACATAGCTAGAAAGTGACAGATTAAGATTTAACACCAATTCCCCAAACTCAACCCTTCCCTTCCTAGCACGCTGCCACCCCTGGGGCACCATCATTTAACTAGGCCCCCTCTATTTTCTAAAACAAAACACAAAACAACAACAAAATGCCAAGTTGTCTGAGAAGCAGGGAATGACCCCACTCTGTGACCCCAAGGGATGGCTTCTGCAAGTTTACTTGCTGTTCAGTTTCACTTTTAGCCTCTCTGTTTTAGCCTCTCTAGTCACCATGATATCTTCCTGCCAATTCTACTGAAGTGCTTAAGAGACAAGACAAGGAGATGACTTCTGTGTTTAGAATGAAAGAAATATAGGTAACAGTAACCTATATTTCCAAAAACAATGACCAAAAAAATGTTTTTCTTTAAGTCTCAATTCCATTGGGTTATTATGGCCACTTAGTAACTGAGTCAGATTGTCTGTCCATGACAGAAAACCACAAGAATGTGTTCTACCCAAGGCCAGCCACTGTGACCACAGGGATCCACAGAGAGTTTGACCTAGACATAGATCCCTATGAACATGCTGCTTGGAGTCTCTGTTCATGTGTTTATCACGTGACCAAAAGGGAGGCCGAGGGGGACACAGACACCCAAGTCAGAGACCCAGTCCACAGGTAACTCCAGGTATCAGAGGTGGGGTGTGTTGGGGAGGGAAACGCCATCTTCTGTCATAGGACTTACCTTCTGTCACCCCAGGAAGAATTTGAGAGGAAGGAGCCATATTGGGTGGGTTGTAAAGGGTTTGCCTCACCAGTACTGACAGCAGTGGGAAGCATCTGACCTGGAGAGAGAGGGGACTGTGAGTACCTTAAGGGTGGGGATCACCTCTAATCTGCTTTTGTATTTCCAAAAACACAGGCCTCAAATATTTATCGATTTCTTAGCTCTTGGTCATGTACTATAGCTAGCATTTTAAAAAATATTTATGGCTGATACGGAAACTGTGCTCAGGTGCCACCCACTGAGTCTAAAGGGCACAGTCTGAATAGCTGGATTCCTGTCCCAGGAATGGATCTGGCCACGTGGGAGGTCAGCTGGAAGTGAGGGAGATGGAGATGGGACAGTGGCATCCAAAAGGCCTCTCAAAGACGGGCCCACTGATATCCAGGTTATGGGCATGTAACCTTCTCTCCTCAGAAGACAGGAAGAGGCTGGGGAAGAGAAGCCCACTCTGGCTTCTATCATAGAAAGGTCAGCAGAGTCAAGCTCTGTGGCTCAGTGGAACTCACTTCTGCCAGCAAGCTCCACACCCCACCTGCACTCCCAGCAGTGGAGTTATGGGAGCAAAGGAAGCGAGGTGAAGAGGGATCAACAGAAGTACCAGGGCAGCTGACCCCCCTGCCCAGTATGGGACGAGGCCCTCAGGTGAGTAACCCAGACTTCCATGGAACCCAGGTCAGAAAAACACACACCTTCCCTGGAGAAACCCGGTGAGGCTGGAGGAGACAATCCCCTGGGTGGGAAGACTGAAAGGCCTGTGTCAAGCCACCCAGGAGGAGCCACAGGTGCCCTCTGACTCAGTGTGTGGGAAGGACCAGTGGGCCTCACATAACGAGTGCTGAATATGAGGTAATTCAGTGTAGAACCCAGTGTCTTCCTGGCCCCAGTCCGAGTTAGGATTCCCTCTCTTGCACTGCCATGCACACTGGGCTGACCCGACAGCACCCGCCACACAGTCTCCCTGTCTGTCTCTGCTGGGCATGACTTTACAGAGAGCAGGAACCACCTTCATCTTCTCTGAAGCCTGGGCACCTACACACTACTAGGCCCAGACTGGGTCCTAAGAAATGACTTCTGTATGCCCTGAACAATTGAATCACGAATGAGGTGCCTAGGAGAATCACGCTCCATCCAAGAAAAACAGATGTGTGTGGCCTGACTGAAAAGTCAGATCGTAGCATGTTCAGGAGAGAGCAACTAGCAGGCACCATTTACTTTCCTAAGTTTCAAACTAAAAGCTTTGATACAAAGCTCTTGACTACTTGAGAAAGAGAAAAGATCAGTTAGTTACCACCAAGCAGAGGGTAGAAACCTGGCAAGCTGTTCCATGCCAGTGCTGTGAACCCTGCCCAGTTATTTGCAAATGACCTGGAAGCAGGGGTGAATGTGGTGGAGAGAAAGGCAATTATGATAGGCAGTGACGGGGAACTCACTAGAACAAGTATCTGAGTCAGCTGCTTTGGGAGAAAGCCGGGACCTGGTTTATACAGTCGTCCCTGGGAGAATCCCATGGGGAACTGGTTCCAGGACCCCCTCAGAAACCCAAATCTCTAGATGCTCAAGTCCCTTCTATAAAATCGTGTATTTGCATGTAACCTACGCACATCCTTCCATATACTTTAAATCATCTTTTGATTACCTGTAATACCTAATACAATGTAAACACAGTGTAGATAGTTGCTATGCTATATTGTTTAGGGAATAATGACATGGAGGGAAAGTCTGTGCTTGGTCAATACAGAAGCAGTTGTTTGTTTTTAAATATTTTCTATCCATGGTTGGTTGAATCCATAACTTAGGAACCTGCAAATACAGAGGGCCAACTATAATATTTATTGGAATGTTTTTAGGGGAATCAGGAAAGAAAAAAAGGGAGAGGCTTACAATGGTTTTTGAAAGAGAAGGTAATGCTAGTAAATCTCATCCCAATTCCAACAGTTCCAGCCGGAGAAATCTTCCTATCAGAAAACATTGAATATAGGTGTCATGACTGATATCTATCAATATCAATTATCATCCCAAACATGAGTACCATTGACTGAACATGAACAATGTGTCAGGTACTCTGCTGCTAGCTAATCTCTTTCTAATTTTCATAACAAACCTGCAGAGTAGAAACAAACCTTGTGCATTTTATGGACAGAGATTAGAATCTTTATGTGGCTACTTGCTCAAGGTCATGCAACTAGTACAGAGCTAGGATCCAAACCCAACTCAACTAACTCCAAGAAGCCCATACCCACATACTCAAAGGAATGACTGTCCCTACAAAATCACGGTGGATAAGGAAGACTTCCTGTGAAGAAATAGGATTATACCTGGACCTGGCTGGAACAGTGCTAGAGGAAAGTCCTGCAGGTCTTTGGGGTCCTTGCAATCCCTTGGGAGAAGACAATCAAATCCAAATGCCCTGTAGTTACGCTGTTGAGGGAAAGGGTGGTGTTGGGGATTGAACTCAAGGGCGTTCTACCTCTGAGCTATACCTCCAACCCTATTTTATATTTTATTTTGAAACAGGGTCTCACTAAATTGCGGAGGATCTCACTAAGCTGCTGAGGCTAGCCGGGAACCTGCGATCCTCCTGTCTCAGCCTCCCAAGTACAGGGATTACAAGCATACGCCACTGTACCCAGGTGCTATTTTTTATTCCAAGTAGTGAATGTTACCTGGTAGGCACTATGCAATGCTAATTACTTCACCAAACTCAAAATTGAAAGGTTCTCTATACTGAAACCAAGTCAAATATGTTAAGATTTCCAATGCCAGGTCTGCATCCAAAGCTCAAGCTTTCTAAACTGCCCACCTTCCCTACTCTGCCAACAATGTTAGCAGGGTTCCGTTGTTCATGGTGCTTGGGGCCCATGTGCTCCCTGAGGCCCAGCATCACCATGATGGTTAGAAAGGACGTAAGCAGACAGGCCAATCTTCTTCCTGATCATCAAATGCCCCACTCAATTGCAACAAAAATTGGTTGGCCAGCATCTGCTTTCACAGCCATAATGTCAGTCTCTTTTTCCAAGATAGCCCATTCATAGAAAGGCAAATATTAATTATGATAAACTTTCACTTACACTGTACTGAATGCTACCCTGCAACCCTTAGCTTTTACCTGCTGGTTCTAATTCCACTCTAGTCTTAAACCTGAAATCCTGTCTCAGCCTCCCAAGTACTAGGATTATAGGCATGTGCCACCATGCCTGGCTTATAATTATCCCTTTTGAAAATTTAAATTATATTCCTTTCTTCCTGGGTGTATGCCATTCTCCAGAAGACCCCAAGGAACTCCCACAGCATTTCAGAAAGAAAAAAAAAAAACTTGCAAATTTCTCAGGGCCCTGGTAATTCATTCAAACAACCAACCAACCATCCCCTCAGTAAATAAATGTATATTTCTCAAGAGTCTCCTAAGAACAAAACACTGTGCTGGGTGCTAAGTGTCTACATTTCTTAGGTTTATTCCTCTTTGGTTATAGGTTACTTAGAACACTAACATACACTCTTTTAAGATGCATGTGTGCTTAGCACAGTACCAAAAACACAGGAGACTTAATAAGCATCAAGGTTATTTCCTCCTTTTACTCTTTCTTATGCAGTCTGCCAATCTGTCTCTTTTCAGAGAAGGCAGGAGCAAAATAGGCACTGAATAGTTCTGCTTTCTCCCAGGACCTGTCTAAAAATTATGTCATTTGCCATGAGTAAGGAACAAATCCTGCATTCTTTGCATAGTGCTTATTTAAAAAAAAAAACTTTGGTTCTAGATATGTTTTACAAGTCATGGTTCCCTACTTTCTTCCTTTCCTGGCATTATTCTGTTTATAAAATCCAAAAATGACCTTACATCATTTAAATCCAACCCCCAGAGAGGTGGCTGGACTTGGTATAAGATGGGGCTGAACTGGCAACAGCCTCTAGATCAGGTCCAAAGGACTTCCCACCAGGTTTAGACGACTGCTTTTCCCCTGGCTTCCCAGACTTACTAACTTACTCCCTTACATCTATGCACGAATGTCAAATAAAATGCCATTCTAGTGAACCAAGTGGGTTAACTGAAGGCTTTTCTCTTAAAAATATCACCACTGTGCAAAAGAGGAAACCAAAATATAACCACATACAGCAGCACAAAGCCCTAAGGAATGTGTCACTAAGAAGAGAAAGACATTGCTAGCCAATAGTCGATCAAAGAGCAATTCCCCGCATTAGACATTATCTCATTGTTGGGGTCAATACAGAACCTGTCACTCAATTCTACAATATTTAATATTGTATTCAACAAATATTTACTGTGGACCCACTATGTGCCCTGGCACCAGTGGTGCTGAGTAGTGACTCTTTGACATAAACCAGTTATAATTTACATGATGTTTTATAAAGGCAGGCTGGATACAATTAGCTTACCGTGTTATTTCTTCTTCCCCACTCACCTACCCAAACTCAAAAGATTTTTTTTAAAAGCTAAAACCAAAGAAAAAAACAAACAAAAAAACCCTCAAGCAAATCACTTCCTTAAACAGCAACCTAACCTCTCTTTCCTTGTGGCAGGGTCTCTACTTACAGTTCCCCATTTTCCACTTGTTCCTCAAACAACTGAAGTCAGCCCACATCATTCCACTGAATTGTTTTCTAATTGCAAAATCTAAGGACTCGTCTCCAGTTCCTACTTTAATCGGGCTTGTCTGGGTCTTCTTCAAACTCCCTCCCTCTAATGCCTGACAGGCGTCCTCTCCCATTTCCCTCCCCCCTGCCCATCTCAGCCTCCTCTGGTGACCACTTCCTGCCAGCCATGAAATGCCCACTCAGGGATTTAATGTTCCAGCTGGGCTCCCCTCACTCTGCCCCTTGCATGAAGAAGATTCCTACATCCATATGACCAGACCTCTGGCATCTCCCCCAGACTTCAGACCACATTCTTTCAAAGATATTTAAACTGGATACTTGTATAGAAACTTTACTATCTACATTTATTCATTTTTTGAAAGTCTATTAACTACTTTTTATATGCTAAGCATAATTCTTAGTGTTTAGGATACAACCAGGAATAAACCAGATGAAATTCACCACCCTTCCAGCTTTTCAGTCTAGCAGGAGATAAAAAAAACACATAAATGCAACAAACAAGTAAATTATTTAGTGTCCTAAAAGATGCTAAGTGCTTGGAGAAACAAATCAGAGTGGAGGGTGAGAAGGTGGGATAGGAAGTGCTGAGCCGAGACAAGTTTCCACTTTCAAAGGGGTAGTCAGAGGAGGCCTCATTGAGAAAGAGACATTTGAGCAAAAAATTGAAGGTGGTGCAGGAGTGAGCCTGCCATGTCTGGGACAGAGCATCTGAGGCAAAGGAAGTAGTCTGTGCAAAGCCTGAGGCAGCAATGCACTGGTAAGGACTGGCTGCAAGGTAAGGAGCAGAGGGGAAGGGAGAGGGCCACAGAGGAACAGACAAAAGGGAGAGGAGGCAGAGAAGATAGGGTAGGGCCTCGTGGAGGGGACTTTGCCTTTACTGAGTGAAATGGAAAGCAGTTGCAAGGGGGTGAGCAGAAGAACAACCCAATCTGATTCAGTGTCACCAGAATCACTCAGGTCGCTGTGTAATGGCCAGAAGGCCACCCCAGTAATACTAGTGAGAGATGCTCATGGCTTAGGCCAGGAGTCTATAGTGGAGGATGTGGATCTATTTTAGATGTGCTTTGAAAATCATGACTGATGTTTTAGATGTAGGTGTGAGGAAGGGAGGAGAGTCGAGGATGATTCCAAGGTTTGGAGTTCATGGTGCTGGGAGCATGGTGCTGCTTTCAATGGAAAAGGAGAAGACCAGAGAAGAGCAGAGCTGAGTGCAGAGAAGAGCAGAAGTTCAGTCTGGGGTGTCCTGAGTTTGAGATTAGACTGTTAAATAGCATGTGAGATAGGCAGCCTAATAGGAAGGTCGAGAGGTCAGGAGACAGGTGGCTGGCAGGAGATATAATGACAATTATGAGGATGAGGACTCGGGACATTCTTGACCAGCTGCTCCTGTCTTTTCCACCAGCTGCACAAGTGTTAACTTCAGAGTTCTGGATTCAAACCTAACACCACCAGTTCCCAGCTATGTGATTTTGGATAGGCAGTCAATTGCTATGAGTGACTAAGTCCTCAACTACAACATGGAGAAAATAATAGTACCTACTTCTTAGAGTTATTATGGGGAAAACTGGGGCAAGTGACCTTGCACATAGCAATAAGCAGTCAATATGTTAATAATCATAAGCCCCTCCTTCAACTCTTCCTTCTTTCTTAGTCCACATTCAAGTCATCCGTTACCACTAGTGCTCCTGGATCATTGTCTATCCCAGTACCTCACTGCCTTAAAATAAGCCTGTGTCAGCCAGGCATGGTGGCGCATGCTTTTAATCCCAGTACTTGGGAGGCTGAGACAGGAGGATCCGGGTTCTTGGCCAGCCTCAGCTACTTAGCGAGGCCCTCCGCAATTTAGTGAGACCCTGTTTCAAAATAAAGAATGAAAAAAATAGGACTGGAGGTGTAGCTTGGAGGTAGAATGCCTCTGGGTTCAATCCTCAGTAGTGCAAAAAAAAAATAAACAAATAAGCCTGTGACATGTGTTGAATCATACTCAGTAAGGCCACAACGTGCTACAATTTCTGATCTAAGCATAATTCTTAAATCTGCCTCCATCTCTTTCTTTTCTCATTAGTTCTCATTTGAGTCACCAATAAATCTTACTTAAATTGTAATTATAATTCTAATCAAATTAAAATATCATTTTAATCTGTTTACATGTCTGCTTCCCTTCAACCACCAAGCAATAATTAGCTCTGTATCCTTAACATCTTTAGGTCTAGTGCCCAGACTAATGTAAGTATCCAATAAACATCTATCAAACTGATGAAAAACCAATTTTGTTGGCTACCTAGTACCTGATAGACACTGTGTCAAGTTAAAACACAACCGTCACTACCTCCACATAAAATACAATCCCCGATCTCAAGGAGTTTTGAGAGACAAACATGGCATACCTGAGGCAGAAAGCAAAAGAGTGGAACAAATGTGACAAGACCACTATCATGGAAGAGTTAATATGGTGACCATATTCACACAGGGGGTCCAAGAAGGAGAGACCACCTGGCTGGAGTCAGAAGGGAAGGTGGGGACTTTTATTGGAATGGCTGGCTATAGTCAGAAACCTCAAGAAGAAGAGATTTGACGCTCTCCGGTAATCATGGACCTCTGGGATGTATCTGAGGATGATATTTCATGATGGCACATGTGCTTAATCCTAGTACTTGGGAGCATGAGACAGAAGGATGGCAGGTTCAAGGTCAGCCTCAGTAACTCAGTAAGACCCTGTTTCTAAATAAATAAATAAATTAATTAATTAATTAATTAAAAGGGGCTAGGGGTGTAGCTTGGAGGTAGAAAGCCCCAGGGTTCAATCAGAATAAGAGGATGAGGGGGGAGGACTTGAGCAGGTTTTCTGAGTACAAGCAGGCCCCCTGGGAGCAGTGTCCTTTGAGATAACAGAAGGGAGAAGTGACAGTGCACAGGAGAGTTCCCAGCTAGAGCGGGAAGCCATAGAACTTGCTGGAGGAGAAACATGACAAACAGGCAATTAGAAAGGGAACTGAAGAAATGGACCTTCCTTCTTAACATGAGAACGAGAATGAGGTAAACCAAAAACAAGATCTGGTCACAGCTACAGAAAACACAGCTTCAATTGGAGAAAGCCCTCAAGTCCCATTGCCACGTTTACAGAAATTTTGTTTTTCTAACACATCGAATCTATATGCTATAAGATGCTGTCTTCTCATGCTTGGCAGACAGTAATGGAGGACTCAGATGGTCTTTTTATTGCACTCAGGTACCCTCAGCTCAAGGTTAATTGATGTGCAGCTCATGCCACCCTCTCACTTCCTCTGCCCAGCTGTTATCACCCCTCAGTAACAAATTCCTGGCCCTCCGTATCTTTGTCACAGAGCTCCCATGACTTGCAGGCACACATCTCCTGATAGTCTGCCATTCTTGACGTTAATAAAGCTTCACTGTGAACCATGAGCAACCAGTCATCTATCTCTGCTGCAATCAACAAGAGAGAGCTTGAGGAAGGTCATGAACATCCACATTTAAAAAGGTCAGGGACAACTTCTGATGTGAATGTAGGGACCTGCCAACCTTTTGATGCAATCTGTACATAGTTTCATTCATCACCAGCCAGGGCAAGCAATTCCTAAGTTTCCTCCTCATCAAAAGAAGTAGGACTTGCTAATATTCCACTGAAGCAAAAGTGACATAGCCACGTACACCTTAGTTTGATGTCCAGTTCTTACTATCTCTGTCACATGGGGCAACTTAGGTGAATTCTCTGGATCTTGGTTTATTCATTTATAAAACAGGATAGTATAACCTGTACCACAGCATGACCACAACCATAGAGCTGCCAGGAGGATTAAGTGAGAAAAAAAGTGTAAGGCACCCAGCACATAATCAATGATCAAAGTGGTAGCTATGATGGACCCTAACTCTCAGGTAATCATGGACCTCTGGGATGTATCTGAGGATGATATTTCATTGGGTTTCTTTCAGTTCTGACTGTGTTCTGAGTGTTCCTAGTCTATAAGAAAGCTTTTGCTGAGTATTGTCATCAAGGCTGAGGTTTAAAACAGATCAATGAACCAGGTTAGTAGGTCAAGACTTTCTCCAAGAGCTTCTGGAACAATATTTCCTGTCTATCTTCTGTAATTTAGATTGCCACAAGATGGGCCTTGAGAACTTAAAAAAAGAAACAAGGCAAGAGACAGAAAGACATCTGCCAACCATCAGTCCCTGGGGGAAATGAAGTGCTTTGAGGCACTGGTGGCACCACTGGAAATTAGAGGCTCAAAATAGAGGAGATTCATGCAGGTTACTCAGGACACAAGGCAGGGAAAGATGGCCCAGAAAAGTCTGCTATGCTGGCTTCAACCTCCCCATCCCTCTGTTAAGCAAATAAGGAAGTCGCTAGACTGTTTCTGTGACTGGAGCTCTTATACAAGCAAACCAAAATCTACTTCAGTGCAAACTATGAACTGAAACTAGAGACAACCTACTAACAGAAAGCACCTACTAACTTCCTACTGAGGTCTTTCCATCCTGGCCAATCAAATATGTTTTCTTTGTCTTATTCCAGCTCAGCCTATAAAGGCTTGCTGTGCGATGGCGCTCACTGGCCTCTTTTGTTGCTGGGTGCTGCCCAGTTCATAAACCATTCTTTGCTCAAATAAACTGTTAAATTTGTTTTTTCTGAAGTTTTTCTTCCTTCCTTCTTTCCCTCCTAGCTCTGCGATCACCCCATACTTTGTATCCCACTCCACTCGACTCTTCTAGAACATTAGCACTCCGGAAGCGCTCCGGGGCACAAGAAGCCCAGTGTAGTCTATATGTACACAATGAACACTGAGTGAGCACAGGTCCTAACAACTAACAGCTCTACCCCACACCCAATGCATGGTGGCACCACCTGCTTGAACACGAGCGACAGGGACTTTCGAAGGCAGCTCATTCAATTCACAGATAGTTCTGGGTTGAGACTTTAAGAATGTCAATTCACTAATCGACTCCACTTCCTCTTGACTTGTACCTTTAAGATCTAGTTCAAGGACTAATGAGCTTTTAAAAGATGAATATCCTTTCACAATAGCTATCCTTTCCACACATTTATATCTTAATAATAATAATAATAATAATAATGATGATGATGATAGCTAATGTTTATTGAGTCACACCATACCAGCAGGAAATCACAATACTTGTTTCCAAAACTTGCCAGATTCAATTATTATCCAGAGTGCCTGTTACATCCACTGCTCTCTGGCCCCAACCCAGCTGGGCTGAACTGCAATCTGAGACAGAGCCTGGGAATTGCTCAGAGACCTGGGTGTTCCTTAGGATCAGACAAATTAGGACCAATGGCATGGTGATTAAGGTGTGATATACCGGGTCCACAACCTAATTCCATCATTTATTCACTATGTGAACTCATGCAACTTAACCTCCCTGAAGTTCAGTTCTATATCTGTGATTGCACAATGATGACAGCATCTGTTTATAGGGCATTCAGAGGAATAAATAAGATAATGGTCATAAACTGCCTTACACAATGCCTGACACATAAACAGCTCTTAACAGAATCGTTATTCTCCCTGACCCTAATGACCTTATCAAAATAACATCTGTATTATTTTTCTCAGTGCCACAAAAGTAGCAATTAAAGTGCTTGGGACCAGGATTTATACTCAGACCTGACCATCTCCAAAGCACTAAGCACCTATACCTAGCAACTTCTCATAAGCCTTAGCAGCAGGGAAAGGAGGAATTAAATGGGCAGGAGGCCCAGTGGCACCGAATGACCTATAGATCCAGGCCTTGGCTCCGAATGACCTATATATCCAGGCCTTGGTTCCAAATTCATGCTGGGACATGGCTCACTTGCATCCTCAGGAGCCGCCATTAGGCAAGTGCTCCAGCCAGCAAGATGCCCTGAGTCCACAGCGAGGAAAGAAAGTTTGCCTTGGACTTCCTCCAGCCTCCACCACTATTCCTGTTTTGCACAACCATCACCCACTTCCTTTTGAGACGATCCAGACCATCCAGAATCCCAACTCTTTCTACCGGTCTGTACCCAGCCTTGCCCCGCGGGGCTCTGCTCCTGGGAGGCAGGTCAGACACAGAGTTGGAGAGTCCTACTTGGGGAACAGCAGGGGCCTGTGCTTCATTCTCCAATTACAAGATTTCCCATGATTATGTCACCTCTCTGGGCTCATATGTAATCACATTCTCTGCACAGTGTCTGGCCTACAAAGTCGGTTAGTCTCTAGCCTATCACCTCTCCTTTCTCTGAACTCCCCCGATCTAGTACTTCAGTTAATAGCTCTCCTGTGACTCATACTTTAGTACATAGTTTGTTTAACTAATGAGCCTTCATTCGTTCACAGAGGTAAGCCCCAAGTACAGGTGATACAGAAATAAATAGGATCCAACTCCTGCGGTTGAGGCCTGAGGGGAAGAAAAAGACCATAAATCATAAAAGACCAGAAACTGTAGAAACCATAAATGCATGAAAAGCTGTGTAAGGCATTAAAAACTAAGGACCAAGGTGTGCCAGTTCTGTTTGAGGAAGTCAGAAAGGGTAAAGTTCATCCTGAGTTTAAAGGGTGAATAAGAGTTCACCAGGCAGAGCAAAGCATACCCAAGTGAGACAACAGCAGTCATGAAAGTGGGCCTGTTGTGCCCAGGAATGGAGAGAAGCTGAGGCAGGTGAGGATATGAGGGCTACAGTGGGAAATAGACTTCAACAGGACATCTGCTGCAAGCATAAGTGTTTCTAGTTGTATGGAGCACATATTTTTAAGAAAAGGCTCCATTAAAGCCAAAGGGGAACTTAACTCCCAAAGCACACCTGGGTGTGACTCACCACACTCCATCATGATGTGCAATGGGTGAGCCTAGAAGCAGACACAGGCATGGCACAACACACCCGGGGAATCAGGGGCAACACACAGGCACCAGGCACAAGGTGCCATGCCCAAAACCTAATAGGCAATGCATAGGCGCAGGCCTGCTGACCAGGAGCACCTTGACAACCACATGGAGTCCCTAGCAACCTGAGGGCTATAATTGTCAACACCCAAAACTGAAAACTGCAGCTTCTTCTGCCAAGGAGCAGTGCTAGCTTGCCATTCTCCCCACCGATGATGAGGCTGAACGCTGACCTGGCAGCTATGCTGGTAGCAGTCAGGTAAGTCCTCAGTTCTGGCTGAGCACTGGTTACGTGAAGACTTCAACCAAACTCAGCTAACCCAATCCTGAAAAGACTTCGACCAGACTCGGCTAACCCGGACCTGAGACCCCAACACAGCCAGCAGAGTTCTGTGGTAAATGGACTGTCCAGCCTGCTTTCCAGGTTATACTAATCTCTCTCTCTGCCTGAAAGTAGCATAAGTTGTAGAAAGTTTGCATGGAATGTTAATGAATAAAGAACCCGTCTTGGTCACAATTACAATAAATGGTCTTGAAATGCTGAGACCGTATTTTCGTTGTTTTCCATGATCTAAGTCTGCTCAAAACACTAGTCCCAATCTAACCTTCAAGGAACTGAGACTTATTACACTGATTTCTCTAAACTATGCTGAGTTCCTGGCACTAATAGGGAACTTTGATGGGTCACAAGATGACGAGGGCCATTTAAGTGGATAGAAAACAAGGTGCCAGGTGTCATCATCCCTTACTCCTGGCCTGCACCCCACTATCCACCCCATTAACCCTGACCCAGCTGATATCAAACTTGGCAAGGCCCCACTAGAATACCAGGCTCCCAAAAAATGTTCAGGTATGGGGAGAAACAAAGATGAGGGGCAGAGGAGCTGGGGCCAACCGTAGGTATAAGCTGAGAAACACTGCTATTAAGTGGCTCACAACGTCCTGAAAGGAACACACGCTTTTGGCTGCATAGACCTGGGTTCAAATCCCATCTCTGCCCTTTACTTCCTGTGTGACCTTGGGTAATTCACTTAACCTCCCTGTGAAAAGCTGGCTGCACCTGGCTGAGTTAATCCATGATGTATAGAACAGCAATTTTTAGGCTTAGCCTAACCATGAGTTACTCCATTTTGAGAACAAGTCAGAGGCAGAGGAGCTGGGACCAACCACAGGGATAAACAGAGAAATACTGTGTTGTGTCTAGTGGTTCACAATGTCCTGAAGGGAACACTCCATTTTGAGAACAAGTGCTAAGGTAGAATGACTCTATACCTTGATTGTACAGGTAAACCACCATCAACTGTACAGCACAACCACAAAGCACAAACTGAGAAGTAAATGAATTGTGCACATATATAATGACCACCTGTGAAATTGCCAAATTACATTGGAAGGACACAGACATGTGGACATCCCAAATCATATCAGCAACACCAGACACAGGAGCTTATCCACCTCACCAGACAGAACCCCCTCACCTGAGACCTATAAAAGGAGAAGCAGAGCTGGGCATGGTGGTGCATGCCTGTAATCCCAGTACTTGGGAGGCTGAGTCGGGAGGATCACAGGTTCAAACTCAGCCTCAACAACTTAGTGAGGCTCTCAGCAACTTAACAAGACCCTGTTTCCAACTAAAAAATAAAATAGTACTGAGGGTAAAGCCTGAAGGTAGAAGGCCCCTGGGTTCTACCCCCAGTACCACAAAAATAAAATAAGAGGAGGAGCACCCCAGGAATGGTCACAGTACCATCCTGACCCATCATGGATCACTTATTAGGACCCTTGCCCAGGAAAATCACCACAGTGATTCTCTGTCCCCAGGCTTCAGCTCAGCACAGTTTCTTCTGTGGGTGATGACCTACCTACCTACCTCGCAAGACCCAGTCCAAGCTGGTGCCTCCGGCTGACGCTTCAAAGCGCCTTGACTGCTCTGGACTAGTTCCTTAAAATTTTTATCTGACCACGAGCAGTGACCCTTTGCCTGGTATCTGCTCTTGGCCTTTGCTCCCAGTTCAACCTCCTTTAAAGTTCAGCACTGCTTTAACCCTTTCTTAGCCTTTCTGTAACCTATATATGTCATTGTATCGAGTATGCTGTGTGATTTGAATGTTGTAGATATTAGAAATTAAGATGGGAATGAATGGACTTGAGGTTTTCTGGATCATGACCCCAAGTGACCCATGACTTCTTGGTTGAAGAACAACCAAGGAAACTTGTGTCGCCTGTGAATTTATTGTTATTCAATAAACTCTGACACTATGGAAGGACACAAAGGTGTCTGATCTGTGTTAATGACCTAGCTCACTCAGCGCATTCTCTGAGGCTGTTTTCTCATCCGTTGAAGGGGTAAGAAGCACCAGCCACTTCAAAGGTTTGTTCTTAGGATTAGAGCACAGTTATTTCAAGTGTCTAGGACAGTGAAGGAAGTCTAGGAATGAAGGTTCTCCTTTACTAAACTGATTATGAACATCTTTATTTTTATCCTGGCAGGGGGCTTCAGACTGAAAGGCCTTCAAAAAAGGATAGGCCCCATTGAGGCACTGGGGTGGAATACAGGGGCTGCTGTCTCGGTGCACGGCTGTGTCTCCATTAGCCTGCTCAGCACCCTCCAGGTACTCCCTGCTTCCTGGGCTGTTGGCAGTTTCTGCAGGATCATGTTTCCCACCTGACCCAGTGGGCCTGGGAGAGCTGTGGGCCTTGTGGCTCAGTGCTCTTCAGAGGTCTCACATGACAACCTGGCAGGGTGCAGCTGTTCCCAGCAAGGGCATTAATAATACAGGCCTTTTTCCACAAACTCTGGCAAACGGTCTAAAATGACAAATGAAAACATTGGGTCCAAATTCTCACTGGGGCTCAGAGCAGAGGAGGCCAAAATAACTCACCTTTACCAGGACTAATCATAGACATGAATCAGAGTTCCACTGCTGGGGGGAAGGGGGTTAAAGGAAACTACTGGCGATAAAGAAATAAGGGGGCAACAGACATGAAGGAAGGCAGGCAAGGTCACAGTCCTTCCAGAATGAACTGTGTGCCTGTGGGCAATTGCAGGAGAATGCTGGAGACCTAGAGCAGAGGAAGAAGTCTCTGGGACTTGCTGGCCCAGGGATGAATTCAGCTACAGATTTCATCTCTGCAACAGCAGATCACCACCACAGGCAGCTGAGAGCCACCTAGGACAGGAGACTTGTGGAAAACAGGCCCATCTCCCCTCATAAGCAGGGATCTCAGCTGGATTTGTGTCTCCTTTGCTCATACTGTCCACAGTACCTAAGAGCTGGCACTGAGGCCCTCAGTACATGTGGGTGCCCAAGGCAATACGAGGTGCGCAGCCAGGACACAGGCTTTGGAGCCCAGGGCACCAGTAGTAACTATGCAAACTTGAGCAAGCCATTTATTCTCCCTGAGCCTCAGTTTCCTCATCAAGAAAATGGGATAATGACACATACTTTGAAAGGTTCTTTTAAGAATTAAATAAAATGTACGTAAAGGTCCCTGAAACCTTGGTAGTAGCAAACACTCGATAAATAGACTTCTCAGAATTAGACCTTGATCTACAGCTATAGATCAAACCTTGATCATCAACTCTCTATTTCCAGTTCCTGGGGAGGGGGTGGTGTTTGGGAGGGTGAATAGAAAAGGAGTGTAAAAGAACAGAAGATGAAACATCAAAGGGAAACAGAAAGAACTAGAAGGTTGCACCTCCCCATATGGCCTTGGACTAGTCAGCTCTTTCTCAGGGTCTCAGAATTCTCTATGGTAAGATGGGGGCTTGGATTTCAAGCTCTGCTCTAAGATCCGTGGCTGTCTGCAGAGACACTGAGGGACCACTGCCAGGCTCTTAGGTGGTGCGACGTATGAGCAGAGGGGAGAAGGAGGACAGTGGGCTCCATGCTGCTTCCCGTGACAGGCTTTTTTCTGAAGAAATAGAACCTTAGTCCTTTGCACACTGGAGCCTTAGCTTTTTGCAAACAAATGCTTTTTCTAAAGTTGGCACCCACACTCCTCCCTTCCAAGATCTTGCACCAGGCCTGCCAAAGGTTAGAGCTGTTTGCAGATATTGGGGAGCACTTTGTTCTAGCTGCTGGGCCAAGGATCCAGGGCCACGCCAGGTACTGCAAAACCAAGGCCCTTGCCATATGTTCCAGTTAAGAGTCACAGAGTAGAAAACAAACACCTGCCCTGCAGCTGCCACAAACCCCATACACGCAGGTATGTGACATTAGACACTATCTCCCACTGAAGCTGGTCAGTTGTACAAAAGCAGCCATCACCACCTATTTACCTCTTTATTCCTTGTTGCACCTAGCCCGGCTGTAGGCTCCCACAGGCGCCAAGTAAATACTAATTGAATTCATTAATTAATGAGATCCTCCTGCTAGACACACAGAACTAATCACATAAAAATAAAAATAATTCTCTTGTCTTTTGCATGTAAAGATGACACAGTCAACAATAGTAATGTTCTAAACCAGATTGTGGTAACTGTTGTAGAACTCAGTAAATTTACTTTAAAAGAATGAGCTGTTCTCTTAATGTAGGTTAATTTCATGGAATATATATTGTCTCTCAAATAAGTGGTTTTTGAATATCCATATGATCATGTGGTGTACTGTGTCCAGCGGAGTGATAAACTGAGTCATGAGCATACTAAAAAAAAAAAAAACTGCAAGGAAAAGACATGACCCAAGCCCAGTGACTCAGGAGGCTAAAAAAGGAGGATTGCAAGTGTGAGGCCAGCCTCAGCAACTTAGCCAGACCCTATCTCAAAATAAAATAAAAAGGGCTGGAGATGTAGCTCGGTGGTAAAGCATTCCTGGATTAATTCCCAGTGCCCCCACACCCCTGTAGAGTAGAGGCTCTGAGCTTCCTCTCAGTTCCTGTGGGATCAGCAGCAGCTGTGAAGGTTGGATAAAGGTGGCTTCATGGAACAATCAGCATGGTTGAGATGGCCAGGTCTTGGGTCCATCTATAGTCAGGACATGGCCTAAAGTGAAATGTTCCTACTGGACATTCCACATTGACTTCATCGGCTGCCCAGAGCTCAGGAATCAAGCCCCAGGTGAGAATCACTTCCTGAGGAAGCATCCTGAGCGTCCTCTGGCCTCTCAGACCGTGGTTCACTCACAACCCACCACAGAGCTTCCTGCATAGCAACCCCCTCAATTCATGGTTCTACATATGATTGCGTTATTTAAGTAGTATTTGCCTCTGTTTTTTGATCACATTTTATGTGAAGCCTAGGACCATGGCTCATGTGTTCACAGTGCCTAGCACAGAAGCAAGCACATAGTAAGTGCTCATTTAAAAAGTTGATTAAATGCTGAATGAGCAAAGGGACATTCTTCATTGACTGTACTGGGGTGAGGCACACACACACTGTTTTCTTTCAGTGCAGCACTGCCCTGTAGCTAGGTGTTCACGATGAAGTGGAGGAGGAGAGGCAAAGAACGAGTCAAGTGAGACAACGCTCCCTAGGGCACTTCACTACACCACCCTGCTTTGCCCTCCTAACAGTCTGTAAACAAGGCATTATTACTATTGCCCTGTTTACACATGAGGAAACTCAAGCTCTGCAACTGGATTGCAGATGGGTCGGGGTAGAAAGTCCACCCTCTATTCCAGCCATCCCAGACAGACGGAGGTGGGATGAGATGGGTGAGTCACCGCAATGCATGGTCAAGGACACCCCTGTAGCACAGGCAGGTAGTGGCGAATCTGAGGGCTAGTGCCATCACGTGCCGTCGCCCGGGGCCAGGCCCTGCATCATCCTCCCCAAGCACAGTGTGGGTGAGCAAGAGCTGAGCGCTCAGTGGGCTCAGGAAGCAGACTCTGTCCTCACAATAGGCTCAGAGCCTGAGCTCCATTCACACCTGGGCAGCCCAGGCCCAGTGCAGGCATACCCCATTCTCCTGGAAATGCATTCATTTCCCATCTCAACATCCCAGGCTCTTCCTGCTCCAGAAGAAGCTCCTGGTGAATTCTCTTCTCTCCTGTGCTCCTCAGGGGAGACCCTGAAGCCCTTCAGGCTCACACAGCAAGGTGTGTGCCACAAGAGGTTCTCTCCACCCTAGTACAGTAGAACTCAGGTAGAATAGCATAAGGACTAAGAGGACAGACATGGCTGTCATACTGCCTAGGTTCCAATGTCAACTTACTAGCTGTAAGACCAATCTGTGTACCTCTGTCCTCATTTATAAAACAGAGTTTTAAATGGTGCCTGACTCTTGGGATTGTTATGAAGATTAAGTGAATTCATATAGATAAAATACTTAGTGCTCAGTACATAAGAAGTACACTAGAGTTGTTAGCTGCTATTATTCCTTCTCCAGTGCACTGAAGCTGCCTCTCCATCTATAAGAGCAGAAGATGCTGAGTTCAGGAGGGCCTGAGGCCAGGGCCGTTGTCCTTGGCACTGTCAGACCTCCAGACGCTGAGAAAACAGTCCTCCTGGGCCAACTCCAGAGGTTTCTCCATCTCAGCTGCCAGCAAGTACAGATGTTGGCACGCTGGCACCAGGGAGGGAAGGGGCGGAGAGCACAATAAAAGTCAGCACTTACAGGTTGTTTGCTCATCTGTGAAAAGAATCCAATCCTCCCTGGAAAAATACATAGCTCTATGAAACACCTCTTCCCTGGGCCAATGAAGAAGGATCTCCCATAACTCGTAAATAGGTCAAAGAACAAGAAAGTCACACTTCTGCGGCAATTCTGGGGTCGACAGCACAAAATCTTCTTGCTCCCCATACTGAAAGAATACAGGTGGGGGTCTATATTCAGTCAGCCAGGCCTGGGGAGCAGAAAAGGGGGCACACAACCAGCCGCTAGGGAAACATTAAATACTAGCGTGACGAGCAACCACCACACAACTACTAGAATAGCTAAAGTAGAAGTGACTCCACCCAATGCTGGCCAGCATGTGGAGGAAGCGGATTGTGTTGCCAGTGGGAAGGTAAAATGGTATAGCCACTCTAGAAAATATTTTGGCTATAGTTTCTTAAAAACCTAAATAATACACTTATATAAAACTCAGCAATTGCATTCCTGGGCATATGTCCCAGAAAAGCAAAAATTTGTGTCTGCACAAAAACCTGTACAGAATTGTTCACATCAGCTTTATTTGTAATAACTCAAAACTGGAAACAGTCAAAATATATGTACCATAGAACAGTATTCAACAATCAAAAAGAGTAAACCATTGATAGACTCAATAACCTTGGTGGACGTGAAGGGCATTAGGAGGGGTACAAAATAAGTATCTCAAAAGGTTGCAGATCGTATGATTCTGTTTATAGAACTATCTCAAAATGACAAAATTCTCGAGATGAAAAACAGAGGGGGGAACCAGTGTGATAATAAAGGCGAAGCACAAGGGACATCTTTGTGGTGATAAAACAGTTCTGTATCATGATTGGTGGTCACAACAATCTACTAAGAGAAAATGACATAGAATCATATACACACATTGTACCAATTTCAGATTCCTGGTTTCCATATTGTACTATAATTGTGTAAGATGAAATCATTGGAACAAAGTAAATGAAGCATGCACTCTTTGTACTTTGGTTGCAATTTTCTGTGAATCTAAAATTGTTTCAAAATAAAAAATTGCTTAAGCCAGACGTGGTGGCGCATGCTTGTAATCCCAGTACTTGGGCGGCTCAGACAGGAGGATCACAGGTTCAAGGCCAGCCTCAACAACCTTGTGAGGACCTCTGCAATTTAGAGAGACCCTGTTTCAAAATAAAAATAGGGCTGGGAGTGTAGCTCTGAGGTAGAATGCCCCTGAGTTCAATGCCCAGTAACCACACACACACACACAAAGTTGCTGGAAAAAAAAAAGGTGCACACATCCAGTAAGTGGGGAAGCTGGGAGTATAGTCCACATTCTTCTGCTCCAAAAATCCCAGTACTTCAACCAGATCAAATTATTCATAGTTTTGCATGCACCATGACATTTCTCATATCTATGCCCATACAAACTTCTACCTAACCTGCCCTTCCACCTACCTGGCTAACTTTTAATTTCCTAAGACCCATACCTTCTCTTATAGGAAATTTCCCACTTTAAGATTACTGCTTTTCTTGTATACTTTCTGTGCATAGTACTTGATCAACTAGATTATAATTATTGGTTTCCTTGCTTTTATCTCCTGCTACATGCAAGGCATGGAATTTGAGAAAATATTTGCAAAATATATCCAATAAGGGCCTTGTCTGTAGAATACGTTAGGAGCTCTTATAATTCAACCATAAGAAGACAATCAACCCAATTTTTTTAAAAAAATGACAAAATATCTGAACCAACACTTCATAAAAGGAGATTTGTTGATGGCAAATAAGTACAAGAAAAGACACTCAGTGACATCAATCTTTCGGGAAATGCAAATAGCATCAAAATGAGATATTCTCATATACTATTAGAATTTTAAAAGACTCACCATACCAAGTGTTGACAAGAAAGCAGAGAACCTGGAATTCTAACACATGGCTGGTGGCAAGGTGAAATGGTGTAACAACCCTAGACAACAGTTTGGCTGCTTCTTAAAGAGCTACCACACAACCAGCCTACGTCCCAGCCATCCTCTACTTCTAGGTATTTACCCAAGAGAAATAAATGCATTATGTCCCCACAAAAAATTTTCCACAAATGCTTAGTGGCTTTATTTTAATAGTCCCAAATTGAAAACACTGCAAATAATTATCAACAGATGGATGGATAAAGTGTAGTAAATCCATAAAATGGAATACTATTTAGCAATAAAGAAATAAGCATACAACAACATGGAGGAACACCAAAATAATTATGCTGAGTGAAAAGAGGGGTATTACATGATAGAAAGATGAGTGGTAGCTGGGGATGGGGGAAGAAAATAGAGGCAAAAGGTAGAGATAGGGCACAGGAGGAAACTGGGGGTGGGAGGTGGTAATGGTTATGTTCATTACCATGATTGTGGGAATAGATCCATGAGTGAATACAGATGTCAAAACTCATCAAGTTGTGTAATTTAAAATACAGGCAGATTTTTGTCTGTCAATTATATTTCAGTATAGCCAGGCATGGTGGCGCTCACTTGTAATCCCAGTACTTGGGAGGCTGAGACAGGAGGATCACAGGTTCAAAGCCAGCCTTGGCAACTTAGTAAGGTTCTCAGCAACCTACTGAGATCCTGTTTCCCAATAAGAAATAAAAAATTGGGCTGGGGTGTAGCTTGGAGGTAGAATGCCGCTGGGTTCAATCCCTAGTACCCCCCAAAAAATATATTTCAGTAAAGGTGCATGAAAAATAATAATGGTACCATTTAATAGGCATCTACTTTATAGGAAAACTTTTATATAAGTTATTATTAATCTTCACTCAAGGTACATATTATTCAGCCCATTTTGCAGATGAGCAATCTTGGTCAGAAAGCCTAGGTGGTCCTGCAGTTATGGTCAAGTCACCCTCAAACCTGGGTCAAATGTCTTCAAAGTTTGGGTGTTTCTGTGTTTTGGAATTCCTCCCCACAATGGCAAATTCCCAGCCTAAAAGCACAGGTCATAGCTTCCTGGCCTAAGCAAGACCCTAAGAAGGATGTAACAGGAGGGAAGCAAGGGGCTGGGGCTGCCGGAAATCTCTGCATCACTCAGATGACACGCTCCCCCTCCTGACTGTCACTGCAGCAAATGCCTCCAACAGCCAAGCCTAGCAGACAGGCTAAGGCAGGATGGGGACTGTGCTCGCTCCCCAGGCAGCTTTCCCTCTGCAGCCACAGTGAGCTCGTGCAAGGATGGATCCTGACCAGTCAGGAGGACAGACTACAGTTCCACTTGTGCCTTAAACAAGGCCCTTCCCTTTTCTGGCCCTGCACTTCCTCAGAAAAAGGAGACAAGGCTAACCAGGGAGCCTTCTGAGGAACTCTTTCAGCCCCAACACCATCCTCTGTAGAGCTTTCTCCTTCTGAAGGTGATCAGGTGCTACCATGAAAAGGTTTCTTGATTATGCATGCAGCTGCACTCAGCAACCCCCTCGGCCCTAGCTGCAGAGCAGTAACTTCTAAGATTGCTCCCCGTGCCACTCTGTTCCTCCCCTCACTCCTGCCCCTCTGCATGAGTCTTCCAAAGTCCCTGCCTATGTGCTGCTGTTTCCAATTCACACGTTGAGTACTTAAAAGTTCAGTATTGCTTAAGATTTCTTTGCATACTTCTTGACCTTTCCAGGAAGGAATGTGCCCCAGAAGTTGGCCAGTAAATGGAGGGTTTTCAACTGCCTTTATGAAAGAATGTCAACAATTCACAACAACTTGAGACAGAATTTCTCCCTTTAGAGTTCTTGAAGGGCTAGCTGGAGGTATATGGACGAAGGGGAAGTAGAACCCAGGTCCTACACATTCTTGATGCTAGGAAGCCCCTTCCCTTGTCTCTTGTCAGACCTATATGCCCAAGGGTGGGCCTGAATTTCTTGCCCAAACAGGTTGAGATATTTGGCTGGACACATAGTAGGTACTTGGTAAATATCTGTGGAACTGAATTAAATTCCTCTCACCAGAGGAGTAATCTCTTTCCCCAGCCACGGAGGAAACACAAACATATCCATCTCAGAGGTGTTCCCTAGAAAGGGCTCTTGGAGTCCTGAGGCTGAGCAGCCCCTGCTTCTAACTGGCAGGGTTGACAGTGCACCTCACCTCCTGAGGCATCAAATGAACAATAGGACTCCATGCTCTCAACTCTGATGCTATCATGAGCCCTTGGGATCTGAAAGAACAGTGCAGAATTTGCAAAGCTCCAAGCCCTTTGGGGTGCAACTGTTCAGTAAGCAGAGATGAGATGATGTTCCCCCAGGGGAGGGACCGGGTTTGGGACTCCTGTGTGGGGGACTGCTTGCTGTGAAGTGCTAGCATCTCTAGCTTTGAGAAGCTCAGAATGTCACAGACATGCTTAATTTATATCTCTGATGCTTATGAGCTGTGAAATCTTGCGCAAGCAAGCCTCTTTACCTACCTCGCTGAGGCTCAATTTCCATATCTGAGACATGGAAATTAGAATGGAAGAATCTATGGAGACACAGATTCTTTGTTAGATCATTGCAGAATTAAAAGAGATAATGTAGACAGAGCACAGAACACAGTGCCTGGAACCATCATGAGTTCAATTGAGTCCCTTCTCTTTCTTTTCCTTCTTTTCCCTTCCCTTCCCTTCCACATAAATATAGCTAAAGAATAAGATTTGTTTTATTCTTTAGCTATAAAGAATAAGATCTTTTCTAGCTGGCTACAATGAACTGGAAAAACAAGCCCCTGATGAGGAAGGAACTTAATTCTAAGAAAACTAGAGGGAGCCTCATGAAGTGCACTGAGGCTGTGGCGGCAGAGACAGGGGAAGGCCTGGGAAGGGTAGAGACCACCGCCAGATCCCCTTGCACTTACACACAGTGGCCCAGTGGACAGGTGGCCTCAGAGCAGCACCTCACCCCCAACTGGAGCTCCCTTCCTCCCCAGAACCACATACCAGCGACATCACCAGTTGCTGTGTGACCTGGCTTCTGAAACTGAGGGTGTGGGGTCAGATGGCCGCTACAGTCCTCTCCACCTTTATAATCTCCTGAACCTATAATTCTACCAAGACAAACTGTTGCTTCATTGATGCCTCCCCCTCTCCCTTCCCTCCTTCAGGACAAGAGCAGGAGGGAGGGCAGAGGCTGATACGTCATTATGCTAATTTAATTAGCTCTAATCTGCAGTGACTGCTGGACCTTGAAGAAAGAGGCCTTTGTTGAAATTTCACATTTGGCAGAAAGTCCCCGTCCCACCCTCCCCCAGTAGAGACTATGAGTCAAAAGCTCTGATTTCGCTCCTGGCTCTCACATCCAGTACTGCTGAAGCTTCCTTTTCACACTTCTCTGACTGACTTCTTGACTTCTCCAGGAAGGAAATGTGCCCAGATGTTGGTCAGTAAATGGAGGGTTTTCATCTGCCTTTATGAAAAGATGTCAATAATTCACAGACCCCCCAAGGAGTAAGAGCCACAGGGGGAAATGCAGCCAACTTCTCTCCACGAAGAAACCAGAGGTTTGCAAGACATCTTAATTTTCAATTTCATAAGGGATCCTCACGGCTGTGTTATAATAAGGACAGAAATTTCATTTCTGTTTATTTATGCAGCTAATGCCCACTGAGCACCTACTATGCACAGGTGAGAAAACCAAGGGATGCACAGGTGAAGGGACTTGCCGGACACTTCCTGGCCTGTGGCTTGTACAGCAGGTACCAGAACCAGTGGTGTGCTGATGTAATCTGAATCTCCAAAGCAAAAAAGCCCTGGTTTGTAACATGTGCCAGTTTCCGTGGCATAAATTTTCCCACCATGGTTGATTTCCAGCCACCAACAGTATTTTTTAACAATTTTTAACCACCAGCTCGCAAAATTCCTGGATACTTAAAAAGTGGTTCTGGAGAGTTCCCAGACTGGAAGCAAGTCTGGCTCCTCAGTGAGTGCTCTTTCTGCTGTGTCTCTCTACCTCCCAGCAGAAGGGATCGGCATCCCATGGAAGCCTAAGAATAACCTTAATAGAAAACTACCTGAAGAATTGGTAACAGGGGTAGGATTTCAGACGCATCTTATTTTCTTCCATGTCAGTATTTATCCAAATGTACTATGAGAACATATTACTTTTATAATGAAAACATATCCAGGCAATTAAAATCATTTTTTAGCAAATGTACTGGAATGCTTTGCAATGACTGCTCTGCATACTTTCTGCCACTGTCTCCCTTGAGTTAGTGTGTGTGTGTGTGTGTGTGTGTGTGTGTGTGCGTTCACCTGAATCTAGTGCAGTCTTACCTGAAAGACAAATTCATTATGTTTGGAATTCAAATTTCATCAGCAATTGAGAAAATACAACTTCTTGTCGAGATTTTAAAAGACCTGCTTTGACAAATGGAAAGCCCCTTTGGCCACCAAATGAACTTCCCCTCTGATGATGGAAGCAGATGGTTTGAACCTGAAACACAACTGGTCCTTCTTCCCTGAGCCTTAGAGGAGAGAGATTCTACCACCCTTCACCCCAAAGAGGCATTCTGTCCTCTCTTTCCCCCAGCTGGGGCTCACGGGGTCTTACCTCAGCTCTGGGATAGAAACCTGGCACCAGGGCTTGAGACGGGCTCCAGGGGGGAGTTCATTTCAGCTGGGCTCCATAGCACCGCTGCTTCTCTCTGGACTGCTCACTGCACAGTTTCAGAGTGAGTTGCAGATTGAGAAAAGCAAACGACTACAGACACTGAAACCTGGTGCTACTCCCTATTTATGGTAAGAAAAGCAAGGTGAGAAAACTGCAGATCCAATCCAAGTCTTATGTTGAGATAAGGCTTGAAGATTATATCAAACATGCTCAGTCTCCCTTTAACCCACAGTATATGGTCTATGCTATTACAAATGTGAATACAATTTCTAATTCATTTGGAAACATTTTTAACTGAGTCTAAATTTTCAATCCATATATTATTATTAATTGTCCAAGTAGACAGCATTTGTTTTTAGGATAATTGTTTTTCTTGTGCCAGATAAAGGTATGTTCTGTTTATACATTTTTTTAAATCATATTTAAGTGCCAAATACGGTGGCACATGCCTGCAGTCCCAATACTTGGGAGGCTGAGAAAGGAGGATTGCAGGTTCAAGGCCAGGCTCGGAAACACAGCAAGACTCTCAGCAACCTAGTAGACCCTGTTTCCAAACAATAAAATTAAAAAGGGCTGGGGGTATAGCTCGGAAGTAGAATGCCCCTGGGCTTAATACCTAATACCAATATATATATTGGTATTAAGTGGAAAAAAGGAGGGAAGTTACCCATTCTTGTTCCATCCAAGATAACATACTCTTGCCATTTTTTTGTTATCTAGATTTTTTATAGCAATGTGAAAAAACTAGGCATGATTTAGTACATGTCATAAAGTAGTATTCTGTAGTGCCATCTTCATGGCTATATAATATGAATGCCCCTGGGTCCCCTACAATGTTGGTACTCCTCATAGCTGTACCATAAATTGTACCCACCCCCCAAAAGCTGAATATTTAAGTCATCTCCAAATCTTTTTGTGCTAATTACAAATAGTGTTTGAAACTATATCATTGTGGGAAAACCATGATAAAGATATGGTCTTAGAGCCGGGCATCGTGGCACACTCCTGTAATCCCAGTACATGGGAAGCTGAGACGGGAGGATCACAGGCTTGAGGACAGCCTCAGCAAGTAGTGAGACTCTCATCAACCTAGTGAGACCCTGTTTCAAAATAAAAATAAAATAGGGCTGGGGGTGTAGCTCAGAAGTAGAATGCCTCTGGGTTCAATCCCCAGTACCAAAAAAAAAAAAAAAAAGATGTAGAAATCAAATTGCTAGGTCAAAGAGTTTCCAAATTTGTCAGGTTTCTGAACAGTCTTGGCACTCCACCTTTAGGACCACCATATCCTAGAAACCCCTCCCAGCAAAGAAGGTATGTGCACATGTCAGTGCTCCTCTCTCCCCAGTCCCTCCCACACCCACGTCCTCACACACCAAATGTTACAGTTGTAGTGAAAATGAGTGTGGAGTACCAGCAGTCTGCCTTGACATTATTCATGCTCTCATTAGCTCATTTTTCATGCTTAAACATAAGCTGGGTATGGTGGTGCACGCCTATAATCCCAGTACTGGGGGTTGAGACAGGAGGATCGCAGGTTTGAGGATGGCCTCAGCAACATAGCGAGACTCTCAGCAACCTAGTGGGACCCTGTTTGAAAACAAAAAATATAAAGGGCTGGGGGTGTAGCTCAGAGGTAGGATGCTCCTGGGTTCAATCCCCAGTACCACAAAATAATCATAATCATAATAAGATTCAAGATGCTAAATGCATGGCCCTCACCAAGGCTCAGGGAAGGGGTGCATGCCCAAGAACTGCCAAGGAGAAAAAGGTGAGAAACCCACTGAGAGACAGAGAAAGAGTAGTGAAAACACAAGAAAGGCATCCAGGTGAAAGAAAGCCTTAGAGACAAGGAGAAACTAAAGTCATTGGTGAGCAGGCAAAGGCTGAAGGGAACTGAGGAAGGCAGAAGCTGACAGAGCCGGTGAGGGGGTGGGAAGTCCAGGCCTCACAAAGATGGGGACAGAACAGAGAAAAGAGCAAAGGCCTCAGATGAAATGGAAAAAGAAACAGTTGCTTGAGGCCCTGGGCACTTTGCTGCTGTCTATAATTAATGCCAACAAAACACCAGGAGCCAGAGTCACTGTGGGGACAGGAGAGCAGTCAGGGAAGAGAGCTGCCCATGCACACACACAGCCCGGCTGGTGACAGTGAGGAGCCTGTCCCAGAACAGGACGGTGCTCTCAGCTGCTGGCTCCCCTGCCTCCTCCAGAAAGGGAGACCCCACACTCCATCCCTCCAGCCGGCCTCTCGTACCCCGCCTCTTACTCCAGGCCAAACCTTCAGTGAGACAATCCACCAGGTGAGCTGTATAAACAGACAACTGGATTTCTGTGGCCCTGTGACCCAGGCAAAGACCTGGGGGACTCAAGTCTCATGCTCTCTGCTCACTGAGTGACCCTCCTGCCACCCCCATGTGCCTTGCATGCCAGCCACCAAAATTGGCAGCCCCATGAGGCAATGTGGGGCTCCCAATCACTCTACCTGCTTCCCCAGCCTCTACCCCATGCTCTCTCTCACCTGGGCCTCCCCGATGGACGAAGAATGCAATATGGATTTAAGGACAATTCGTCTATAAATAAGGGAGCTGGGCCAGACACGCTTTCAAAATTACAAATATGAAAGAAGGCTGGGGGTGGACCCTGAGTTAAAACAAAGGTAGTGGTGGTACCGTGGCAAGCAAATGCCACCGATAAGATCCAGCCATGGAGTTGTAGGGGCCCTGTGGAAGGAAGGAAATGGGCCCAGAAAGAGGCTCAGGCAGAGACCAAGGTGGGGCAGACAGGAAACCATGTAGCCCCAGGGATGACATGTTTTTGGTGATTCTAGTAACTGTGAGGTTCATCTGTTCTTTCTCTTTACTCCTGTATGCATCCCCTGAATCTCTTCAATAAACCCCATTTTTCGGAATTTGGATGAGTCTCTCTGTTTCTTGCAACCAAATTGCCCCACCTAAAACAATCTTTCCCAGGCCCTAAGGCTGCAGCAATCTTGGACTGGAAAGTCAGGTCAATAGGAGCAGGACTTCTTTTCCAGCTCTATTCAACACTGCATATGCAAGAGAAAACTGAGCCAAGAGGCCTGGCTCTGGGGGCAGGAGCCACAAATAACACAGCCTGTGCAGGCTGGAGGCTGAGAAAAGACTTAACCCAGGTCTGAGCTCTCCAGCTGTAGAAGAGCAAAGCACGGGCCATGTCTGGGGCTGCGTGGAGGTCTCTGAAAATAAATTCATATTCCATTCTTCTTTTTATCAGAAACCACCCCTGTATTCAGTGTTAACTCAAATTTAACTTTGACTGAGGCAGATTTATATGCCTGGTTTAGTCACCAGCTCTGTGCCTCGGCTAGTTACTAATGCCCTTGTCCCCTCATCTGAAAATGGAGAAGATACTCACTGCCTCATAGGATCGTGTGAAGAATAAATGAACCACTCAGTACATCAAGTGTCTTGCATATAATAATTACTCAAATAAGTTAAAATTTAAAACTTAAGGAAAACCTGTAGTTAACACTTGGTCAAGACAAGAGCCCCATAATGTTAGGTCATGGCCCCACAGTTGAATCTTCAAGAAACATGAATCCTTGAAGGAACTCTCCTTATTTTATTTATTTATTTATTTATTTATTTATTTATTTTCGTGGGGGTTGAACCCAGGGGCATTCTACCTCTGAGCTACATCCACAACACTTTTTGGTTTTTTTTTTTTTAAACAGGGTATCACTAAGTTGCTGAGACTGGCCTCGAACCTGCGATCCTCCTGTCTTAGCCTTCCAAGTGCTGGGATTATAGACAAGTGTCACCATCCTATACGCTTCTTCTCCTTCCCACATCTTCCCAAATAGTTATACCATTTTTTACTAAGTCAAGATTAGAAAGTACATTATTATGACCAGATCAATCACTGTTCACAGCTGAGCCAAATGGGGTGTTATGATGAATTCCTTTCATGTACATTCCTCAGTTGTCATTTCTGGAGTCCATTTGTTTATGGGCTTAATTTTACTACGTACCTATCACTAATTCAGCCCTCAACTGTCCAACAAAACCATAAAACTCATCACAGTACAGCCCAATACTAGTACTTTGTTTTTAAATTCTTGAAGCTCTCCCTTTGGGAACCTTCTGCCATTTTACTCCAACCAGAACTGGTTGCTTTCTGTGCTTGATAGGAGGTTCCTTTTACTCCTTCTTGTTTACTCTGTAGTTTGGGAGGAACATGTGCACAGTGGTTTCCTCAGAAAGGCTATGTGGGTGGTAAAATTATTGAGACTTTTCAGATCTGAGCATACCATTATTCCATCCACACATTTGATTAATAATTTGTCTGGATAGAATTTCTCCACTGAAAATAATATCCTCTCAGAATGTTAAAGGTATGACTTCCTTGTTCTCTAGCTTCCAGGGTGCCCTCGTGCTATCTTAAGTCAATCAGATTTCTATTATATACAATCTGTTTGGGTTTTTTGGCATTTTGTTATTTACTTATTAATTTTTCTGTCTAGAAGCATCTCATGTGGTGTGTGTCCTTTCTTCATTCATAGCTCTAAGTATTCCAGTGGGCTTTTCAATCTAGAAGCCCGTGTTCTTCAGGTCTCAACATTTTTTCTTGGATTATTTCTATGATACTTTTCCTCCTTAATTGTATCTAGTCTTTTTTTCTGTTGTCTTACTATGCAGATGTTGGATTTCTTACAATGTACAATGACCCTTTCTTGGTTTTTTTTTTGTGTGTGTGGTACCGGGGATTGAACCAGGGGCATTCTACCTCCGAACTACACCCCCAGGCCTATTTTTTATTCTTTATTTTGAAACAGGGTCTCCCTAAATTGCGGAGGGCCTCACTAAGTAGCTGAGGCTGGCCGCGAACCGGGATCCTCCAGTCTCAGCCTCTCAAGTACTGGGATTATAAGCATGTGCCACCATGCCCAGCTCCCTTTCTTGTTTTTTATTTTGTTGCCTTTTATTGTTTGTTTGACTTGCTGCAAGTTTTCTTCTATTTTATATCCCAAACTCTGTACTGATTTATTAATCTCTAGCACACATTTAATTTCCAATAGTTCATTCTTATCCTCTAAATGCTCCTTTTTGTTTGACACTTCTCTTAATTGTGCAATCTTTCTCTTGTCTCTCTGAGACTAGTTATTATAGTTTGTGCACTTTCTTCTGATCCCTAAAATGACTCTATTTCTTCTGCATTTCTTTTTACATTGCTGTTGATTGTCTCTGGGTTTCTGTCTTTCATGTTTTAAACTTCTCTCAAATATCTGGTACTCCTTAGTCATCTTTCTAAATTTAAAAGTGAGATGCTAATCCGGGTGTGGTGGTGCACACCTGTAATCTCAGTACTTGAGAGGCTGACACAGGAGGATCGAAGGTTCTAGAACAGGCTCAACAAGTAGTGAGACTCTCATCAACCTGGCGAGACCCTGTTTCAAAATGAAAAACTAAAAAATAGAGCTGGGGCCGGGCGTGGTGTCGCAGGCTTGTAATCCCAGTACTTTGGGAGGCGGAGACCGGAGGATCCAGGTTCGCGGCCAGCCTCAACTCTCTCGCTCTCTCTCTCTCTCTCCTTAGTGAGGCCCTCTGCAACTTCGTGAGACCCGGTTTCAAAATAAAGTATAAAAAATAGGGCCGGGGGCGTAGCGCGGAGGTAGAACGCCCCTGCGTTCAATCCCCGGCACTGCAAAAAAAAAAAAAAAAATAGAGCTGGGGGTGTAGCTCGGAGGTAGAAGGCCCCTGAGTTCAATCTCCAGTACCACAAAAAAAAAAAAAGTGAGACACTAAAAAGTTAACTGGATATTCTGTGTGCATGGGCATGGCTGCTAAACTGGCAGATCTTACCAAAAGGTGATTGAGAGTAATCTGTACATTTTATTTGGATCATCCTAAGTAGCAATATCTATAGGCCTTTTCTCTTGGATTCTTAAGTTTATGCAGAGACTCCTCCAATCTCATGACTAAGGAAAGTGGAATGTAACACCAGTGTGTCAGTGTTGTGTGAACAAAGCAAAGGAAGAGGTCTGGGGGTGGAGGGAGGTCTTGCTGTTATGGGACTTTCACACAGTCCTCTAGCATAGGACCACATGTCATACATGCCCTTCTTAGCTTGGCCTGCTATGCCTGACTTTAGTCAGCTCTTAACATTTAGTGTGTTCCTGGAAAAACCTTTTAAAAAAAGTATTAGTTACCAAAAAGAAGGGGGAAAAACATTTTATGGGTGTAGCTTTATATAAAACCTCATATCAGTCCAAGTCAGGTTCCACCACCAAATGGGGTAAAAATAAAATTTGATTTCCACAAATATTTGGACTTGGAAATTGCAGATACAATATTAGGTATGCATTTCTTACACCTCCAATCACATTCGGGACATTTTTCACAGGGATTTTGTCACTCTGTGGGGCTGCTTATTTGCAACTAAATGTGAAAAAAAATGAGGCAGCTTGAGATGTGGGTGCTAGGGGAAGCCAGGCTCAACAGGGAGATAGTATAATGATATGGGCACTTGGAAGGTTTGAGTTCCAGGTCTATGCTAGCAAACTGTGTTACTTTGGGAAAGTTGCTTAACCTTTCTGAGCCTCAGTTTCCTCATCTGTATACTATGGATTACTCTAACTATTTTGAAATTGTTGTCAGGAAGATTTAAATTCAGCCAAGCTGGGCAAGGTGGCATGTGCCTGTAATCCCAATTCTTGAGAGAGGCTGAGGCAGAAGAACTGTAGGTCAAGGATAGCCTCAGCAGCGTAGCAAGACCCTCAGCAACTTAGCGAGACCCTGTTTCAAAATTAAAAAAGGGCTGGTGTTTAGCTCAGATATAGAGCCCTGGGTTCAATCCCCAGTACCAAAAAAATGATAATAATCAAAGCCAGGCATGGTAGCACACACCTGTAATCCTAGTACTTGGGAGGCTAAAACAGGAGAATAACAGGTTCACAGCCAGCCTCAGCAACTTAGTGAGGCCCTGTTTTGAAATAAAATAGGGTTGGGGGTGTAGCTCAGAGGCAGAATGCCCGTGGGTTCAATCCCCAATATCACCAAAAAAAAAAAAATCAGCTAACAAGTATGTATTGTGTCTGAGTCATTCATTGCTCTGAGCCTTAGGGAAATAGTTGTGAACAGAAAAGATGAAGTCCCTGTCCTCATGGAAGCAACTTCCTAGTGAGAAAAGACAGAGTAAATAAGTTAGATGTTTTTATATGTTATTGCGGAACAAGAAAGGAGGATAAAAGGAAAGAAGGAGCCAGGTATGAGGGTAGAAGGAGGCAGGCACAAGATTGCTACCTTATGTAAGATGGTCAAACGGCCTCTCTCTAAGGTGATATTTACACAGAAACCTGAAGGAAGAGATAGCGCAAACCATGAGAATATATGATAGAAGGGTGTTCCGACTAAAGGGAAAAGCGAGCGATAAGGCTCCAAATCAAAAATGTGCTAAATGCTTAAGGTAGAAGATGAGTGAGATGAAGCAAAATGAAGAGGCAGAAAAGAGTCGGGGATGAAGTCTGTGAGGGTCTGAAGGTCGGATTGTGCAGAACCTTGTAGGTCCTACCAAGAACTTTGGCTTTGAGTAAAATGGAAATCTTGTATTGGTTTTTGAACAGACAAATTAGATAATACCGCATCTTTTAAAATGATCACTCTAGTTATCTTTTTGAAAATAGACCATAGGAGTGAGAATACAAACAGGAGGCTCAGGAGGCTCTCCTGAGAATTAAAAAGAGAGATTGACCTGTCTTGGACCACCATGAATTTGGTGAATCAAGTAAGTAGTCAGTTTTTTAATTCATTCTGAAAGCAAAACTGACATGATTTGCTGGCAGATGAAATGCAGCATGAGAGAAGGGAACTGAGGAGGACTCGGGAGTTGTAAGCCCTAACCACTGGAAAAGTGAGCTGTCCACTGAAGTGGGGGTGGCTGTTCTGGAGAGAAGAGCAGCAGTTCCGATTCAGACTCATCATATTTGAGACGTCTCTTAGGCATCTATGGAAACTTACTCAGTAGATGGCTGAATATATGAGTGTGGAGTTCAGGGGAAAGGTCTGGGATGGAGATAAACTGAGGGTTGTCATATGGATGGAGTGAGTTCCCTAGGGAGAAGACAGAAAAGAGGCCAAGTCCAAGGGCTACTTACTCCTTGGGGCTCCAAAGTGAACGAGTGAAGATAAGCCAACAAAAGAAACTGAGAAAGAGATGGCAGCCAGAGGAGAACTAAGGAGAGTGATGCTCCAGAAGCCAAGAGAAGCTTTTTCAAGGGAGATGGAATTATTTATTACATCAAATGCTGACAAGTCAAGATAAGGATGGACATTTGAACACTGCATTTGACAATAGTAGATTATGGGTGAGCCTAGCTGGTAGAGTTCTGGTGGAGTGAGGAGAGCAGAAAGACTTACCAGACCAGGTTTAAATCATAAAGAGAGAAGAGGAATTGCAGGGAGCAAGTGCAGAGCACTCTTTTCAGGAGCAGAAAAAGAAGGCCAGAGGGGTAGATAAAATCAGAAGAGGTACATTGTGTGTGATTGTGTGTGTGTGTGTGTGTGTGTGTGTGTGTGTGTGTGTGTAAGTGAGAGACATAACAGGATAGATGATTGATACATAGATAGATATAGATGACAGATATGCATGCAGATGGGAATGATCTAGTACAGAAAGAATATTGGAAAGAGAAGGGAGAATTGCTGGAGTCGTATCCTTAATTAAGAGAGAATAAGATGCATACACCAGTGGAGAGGTTGGTCTTAGGCACAAAACTGATTAACCATCCATAGTAACAGGCAGAAGGTAAAACATATAGGCACAGATATGGTGTTGGAAAGGTGCTATGGTCTGATTGTTTGTGTCCCCACAAAATTCATACGCTGAAATCCTAACTTTCAACATGAGGTGATCGGGTCTTGAAGGCCCCGTCATCTTTAATGGGATTAGTGCCCCTATAAAAGGAGACCCTAAAGAGCTAGCTAGTCCTTCCACTACGTGAGAACACAGCGAGAAGGTGCCATCTGGGAATTAGGAAGCGTCACCAGACACCCACCTGCCAGCACCTTGATTTTGAACTTCTCAACCTCTACAACTAGGACAATAGATTTCTGTTGTTCTCCATGTAAGGTCTATTGTTATAGCAGCCTGACTGGACTAAGACAAATGTGTGAAAGTTCTCTTCTAGTTGCCATTATTTTCTCAAATAAGTATGAAACAAGGCTATTGCCTAAGAATAAAAATGAGGAAGGAGGGATGAGAAGTTTGAGGAGAAAAAAAGTGTACAATAGTGATCTAAATTAGAGAGAATGGCGACTCTCAACCATCTCAGAAACCAACTACAGAGCTTTTTAAAAAGACACAGTGCCAGACTTGGAGGCGCATGCCTGTAATCCCAGTACTTGGGAGGCTGAGACAGGAGATCACAAAAGCCAGCCTCAGCAACTTAGTGAGGTCCTGTTTCAAGATGAAAAATAAAATATGGCTATGGGTGTAGCTTGGAGGCAAAATGCCCCTGGATTCAATTCCTAGCTTGGCAAAAAATATGAATGAATGAATGAGACACTGAGACCAAGGTCTACCCCACACAGATTTTTATTTCATTAGTTAGGGGCAGGGGCAGCAGTATGCTAGTGTCAGCCAGAGTTGAGAACAACTGGACCAAGAAAATGGTGCCAGATGACTTAACACCAATACCCAGGGCTCTGGCTTTATCAGTGGATTAATCCACTGATGGCTGCCAGGCCATAGGGTGGGACCAGTCAGGATGATGGCATACATTTCTACGGTCACATTCAGACTTGTGGAGCGGGTATTGTGTTGAGAGAGCTGAATTTAATCCGAGTTAAATGAGATGCTTATAAAGTTCATAACATACCTGGATATGGTTAAGAGTTCAGTAAATGGAAGCTCTTATGTTTATTTATTTATTTATTTATTTGCGGTACTGGGGATTGAACCCAGGGACATACCTCTGAGCTACACCCCCATCCCTAATTTTTATTCTTTATTTTGAAACAGGGTCTCACTAAGTTGCGAGGGCCTCACTAAGTAGCTGAGGCTGGCCGCAAATACGGATCCTCCGGTCTCAGCCTCCCAAGTACTGGGATTACAAGCGTGTGCCACCACGCCCGGCTCCTATGTTTATTTTTATCATCAGCTAAGTCACACACACACACACACACACACACACACACACACACATGTGGGAAGCTGGGCTCGGTCAAGCCAGCCAAGATGGCGCCATGGCGGGCTGCCAAGTCTCGTGACCCGCGCTTGTTTACCAGACCTAGCACATGCGCAGTTGAGAAGCGCATGCGTTTGGTGCATGCTCATTGCGTGCTTGATGCTGGAGAGCCTATGAGAGGAGGCCTGGCCTGCGTGTATGTGGCGTGAGAGAGGTGTGATTGGAGGATTGCTTCTGGCGTGATTGGGGAGGGGTTGC
>PVJS01013955.1:0-41187 GCA_004027185.1 Glis glis
CGGGTTCGCGGCCAGCCTCAGCTGTCTCTATCTCTCTCTCTCTCTCCCTGTCTCTCTCTACTTAGTGAGGGCCCTCCACAACTGCGTGAGACCCTGTTTCAAAATAAAGTATAAAAAATAGGGCCAGGGGTGTAGTGCGGAGGTAGAATGCCCCTGGGTTCAATCCCCGGTACTGCAAAAAAAAAAATAAATAAATAAAAAATTAAAAAAATAAACATTCGTGGAGCACCACCTTCCAGTGCAGGAGACATACAGCCAGTTGTTCTGAAGTGGCAAGATTCATGCTGAAATGGAGGCAGGCACAGAGGAGTAAGACACTGGTTGGGAGGAAGGAACATCTGAGTGTCTAGGAAGATGTCACAGAAGCTATGTGGGTTGGAGAAGTCTGAGTTCTCCAGGGAATAAAGGGCTGTGGCAAAAGTAGAGGAAACTGTGTTTGGAGCCTAGTGATATGAGACGTTCAGGAAATAAAAATCCTTTGGGAAGTCGGGAGAGTTGGCTGCACAGATAGGCCGAGCAGCTATACCTTTCAGGACCTTGGAGAGGGGAAAACAGCTGGAAAATGTTGCCTTTTGCTGATGTTTTCCACATATCAAGGTGAAGAATGGTATGTGTGATGCTAAAGACAGAAGCACAACCAAACAGCAGGATATCCTCCTTTCTGTTCAAAGGCAGAAGGAATTTGCTGCTTCGTAGCCAGGGTTGATCATCCGTAGCCAGGTTCGTTTCCATCTGCCCATCTCTAATTTCATGGAGACAGATTGGGATTCTCTCTCCAGAGCTTCCAAACACTCTCCTTCCTCTTACGGTTCATGACAAGGTTCTCCAGGCGGACTCAGGGGGACCCAGCCATCGGGCTCTGCCTTCCCAGCTGTCTCCTCCTTGGGGTAACTTCCTGGGCACCTCCCATTCACTGTTTCTACTCTAGGGAAGCACCTGGACCAGCTCTCTTGGTCAGATAGTCTTATTTTTGTCACTCTAAGGACCAGCCAATTGCTATAATCACAGTTATCCCAAGATGCTCCAAGGATTTCTAAGGCATCCTCTTGTGAATAAGTCCACATGGCTGGCCCAGAGAGCTGAGAGGCCAAGACAGCTGGAGGTTGAGTCCCAATCTGCCCTCGCTGTGCTTATAGCCTTTGAAATCCATGTCTACACTGTGAGTTTCCAACTCAATTATCAGTACACTGTGTTCAGCCTGGAAATCACCATCCTTCCCTCAAACTGGACCTTCCTCAGTGAGCAGAGCCACCAGCCAGTGGTCACCAGGGCCAGCTACACCCAATGAGTGCTTCTCTTTTCTTTCCCAGCCCTTGTGAATATATCTGAAATCCACCCCCTCCCACCCACCACCTTGTCCCAGGTCTCAACCCATGCAGTTCCTCCGCCACTCCCAGAGCATGTCAGTCCCCTGCCTGGGATTCTTCAGGGTCCCCATAATCATGCTGCCCAACTAGTTTTATCCGGTATGTTCTTTGCTATATCTACAGCCCTCAAATCCTACCTAGAGTGACAATAGTGTCCCCCCAAATTAATGTCTGCTTGAGACCTCAAAATATGACTTTATTTGGAAATAGGGTATTTGCTGGTGTAATTCAGGGAGAGATTGAAGTGAGATTGTTATTGTTTGGATATGGAATGTTGCCAGAAAAATCTCATGTATCAGCAATGCAAAAGTGTTCAGAGGTGAAATGAGGGAATCAAGAGGGCTCTAAACTCATCAGTTGATTCACCCATCAATGAGTTAATAATTCAAATGGACTTACTGGGTGGTAACTGTGGGCACATAGGTTGTGACTGGAGGGAGTGGGTCACTGGGGGTTTGGCCTTGGACTATATCCTGATCCCTTCTTCCCCCTCTCTGTCTGCTTCCTGGCTGCAATGAGCTGAGCAGCTGTCCTCTACCACACCTTTTAGCCATGATGCTTCTGCCATGGAGCCAGCCAACCATGGACTGAACCTCTGAAACCATGAGCCAAATGAAGCTTTCCTCCTCTAAGTTGTTCTTAGCAGGAATTTTGGTCACAGCAAAGCAAAGCTGACTGACACAGAGGTCACACTGTGTCAGGGATGAGGGTGGGCCCTAAATCCAATGACTGGTGTCCTTACCAGAGGCAAAAAAGGACACATAGAGACAGAGAAGAAAGGTGGACATGCGAAATGGAGGCAGGGATGGATGTGAGGTTGCCACAAGCCAAGGAGCACCAGGAACCAACGCAACTGGAAGAGGCAGGGAGGATTGTCCTCTAGAGTCTTCCAGAGGGGGCAGCCCTGCTGAACCTTGATTCCGGATTTCTGGCCTCCAGAATAAATTTTGTCTTTTAAAGTCACCCCGTTGTGCTAATTTATTTCAGGATCTCTGAGAGACTGCTCCTCTACCTTTATGATTCTTGCCGTGCATGCACACTATTAGTACTCTTTCTTAAATAACATTCTATAATAGACTCAATGCTTTTTGATGAGTCGAGTTGGTTTCAAGAAGCAGTTTTGTCATAAATATAAGGCGGCCAACCTTATTTAGCTCAGGCTGCTATAATAAAATACCTTAGGCTGAGTAATGTGTGAACAACAGAAACACATGGCTCGCAGTTCTGGAGGCTCCAAGATCAAGGCTCTAGCAGATTCAGTGTCTGAAGAGGGCCTGTCCCTCCCAGACCGCGCCTTCTGTGTGTCCTCACATGGGAGAAGAGGCCAGGTAGCTCCCTTCAACTGGTCTCTTCAACAGGAGCACTAACCCCACTCATGAGGGCCCCCCCCATGACTTTGTTACCTCCTAACTGCCCTCCCCCACCCCTGTGCACACACTTATTTTTATTGCATTGGTACTTGGGTTTCAACCTGGTAATGGGAGGGGACATCAACATTCAGACCATAGCAGTGATAATAAAAATCAATACAGTGAAATCAAAATAACGTTAGCAATTGCCAGCTAGATCCTGCTCCTGGCCAAAGGCACAGATCCCTTTCTTTGTTAAAAGGGAGGATTAACAAGTGCCCGAGGCTAAAGAGATACCAGAATTGGAGTCTCAGTGTAGTTTTGATTTGCATTTTTCTGATTGCTAAACATGTTTTCATGTATTTATTGGCCATCTGTATTTCTTCTTTTGAGAAGTGTCCATCCAGCTCAATTGCCCATTTTTATTGTTTTTCTTAATTTTTTAGTGTTAAGTTTTTCAAGTTCTTTATACATTCTAGGTATTAGTCCTCTATCAAAGCAGTAGCTAGTAAAGATATTCTCCCATTCTGTGGGAAACTAGAGAGAAAATAGAAAACAAAAGGGACTTCAAATAAATAAGGAAAGAGATTAGTAGAATACTGGAAGAAGTGGGAGGGAGCGGGGGAGGTAGGGAGGGAGGGAGGGAGGGAGGGGGAAAGGAGAATTGATGACAGGAACAGTTCAAATAATGCTGTGTCCATACATGAAGGAATCACTACCAATCTCAAGAGCATGTATGGGGAGAGGGGGAGTGGGGATCTGGAGGGAGGCACACCAAGTGCTGTGTGTGTGTTTGTATCACTTTGAACTTCACTGTGATATAATCATAATGCACCAATAAAAGTATTCAGAAAAGAGCTACGAGGATTGAACAGAGACTCCTCTTTGATCTAATTATAAAGATCGAATGAGACTTTGCGGAAGGTAACTTTCTAATCCACGACCCACTGAGCTTGAGTGGGGTCAGTATGTGTCTCCTAAAGTCACCACCCAACCCCGATGAGCCTCACAATCCCCTTCATGAGACTCCAGGGGTTCTGCCTCCGCCCCCACTGCTCAGGCCCCCGCCTGCTGGTCCAGCCGCATCTCCCGCACTCTCCTGGCTTGCACAGTCTTCTAAGGCACTTGGTACATCGCCGGGACACCCCAGCACACTCTTTCCCAACAACAGCCGCTTTCTTTCCTGTGGAAACACAAACCCTGCTTTCGTTCCTCTTCTAATGTTGGATTTTGGACTGGCTAGCTGGATTCTTTACCATTTTTCTCTTACTTGCATCTGTGGGACATTTTATTCCGTTGGCTAAATGGATACTTTACCATTTTTCTCTTATTTCCCATCTCTGGGTCTTTTTGTTCCATTTTCTGAGAAATTCCCTCGACTTCATCTTAAAGCCTTCCTATTACATTTATCTTTCCAGTTCACATGCACTTGAGTCCCAAGAGCTCTCTCCGGTTCTCGAGTGTTCTGTTTTCATAACGTCTTGTGTTTGGGGACACAGTGTCTTCCCGACCTCTCTGAGGATATCAATTAGAGCTGTCCTGAAGTTCCCTCTTCCCTGTATGCGTCTGTTTCCTCCGGGGTCCTCTCCTCCGTCTCTTTTGACCTTGGCCTTCATTTGGAAGGCTTCCCTCACAAGTCTGTTGTCACTGATGTCTGGTGAGATCTAGGAAGGGACAGCAGAGCTGAATGGCCACCAGGGGCAGGGAGGGCTCCAGAATGGAACCTCAGGCAGGACACCCTGCAAGACAGACCCCCCCAGGGAACCAGGAGCGCCACCTGACCGTGGGAGCGTCTGTCGTCTGCTCTGGGGGCCTCAGCATCTCGAGAATGCTACCAGCCTTGGCCTGGCCGCTGAGGATATTGCACCCAGGCCGGGGAAGGGAGCCAAGGTCGCGACCCCATTTAATACTGAGACCCTCTTTATTTCCCTCCACTTTCAGCCCTCTGCCTGCCTCCACCTGCAATGCACATCCCGCAGCACAGGTTGTGAATCAGATCCTGGGTCCCATGCTCTGCATCCAGAGTATCCACTGCTCAACCTGGGCACAATCCATCCTCAGAGGTCCCTGGCCCTCCGGGTCTGGAGATCCTCCAGGGATCTCTGGGGGGAACAGGTTTGTTGGACTCCCCCCAGGATCCTCAACATCAAAGCTTCCTTCACTGGGCGGGGTCAGCTCCTCCACCTGCATCTGCTTTTATTTTTTAAATTTATTTTTTTGTACTGGGGATTGAACTCAGGGGCATTCTACCTCTGAGCTATACCCCCAGTCCTATTTTTTATTCTTTATTTTGAAACAGGGTCTCACTAAGTTGCGGAGGACCTCACTAAGTAGCTGAGGCTGGCTGCGAACCCCGATCCTCCAGTCTCAGCCTCCCAAGTACTGGGATTACAAGCGTGCACCACCACACCCAGCTTGCATTTGCTTTTAAACGCGGATACGAGTTCATCCTTGGGTATCAAGTGTCCTGATCTCTTTGTCCCTGTGTGTGTAGACTGTCTTTATTGCTACTGTCATGCAGTAAATATTGAACCTGCACCAGGGGCTCTTCTATATCACTGAGCACAGATGCAAACATCCTCGCCCAGTTGGAGCTTGCATTCTAGGGTTCTAAATGTGTCTTTTACAAGTGTGGATCCAGCCTTGTCCCTCCCCTGGGGAACTCCTAACCAGGATCCTCACCTGAATGCCATGGAAGTGAGCTCTCCTCTCCCTCCCACCTCTCCCCTGGCTTCCTCCTTCCCTCACTTCCTGTCCATGTCTTGAACTCAGAGCCTTGACTGACCCCTCCTGGTGACCCTTGCATCTCCTCTTTACTCAGGGCGGAGCTGCTCCTCCCCAGACTCAGCTGTTGGCCACACCCACAGAGCAGCCCCACCACCCTCTCAAAAGCCTCTTATCAGTGCTCCCTGGAGCACTCTGCCCCGGACTCCACAAAGCTGTAGTTCACATCTTTATTCATTTTGCTGTTTATTGAACCTTCTTTCCCATTTTCTAGAACCTTCAGCTTCATCATCCCTCCAGGAGCAGGTCCTTGCAGGTCCTCCCTGCAATCCTAAATGTGACCTCAGCAGTTAAAATGAATTGTACGTGTTTCCCGTCACCTACCCTGTGCCGGGGACGTTGATAATGGCACATTACTACATTACTGTGTGACTGTTGGCATGTGTTGTCACATTAGTCTCCATGGCACTCCTGGGGGGCAGGAGCTGTGACCTTCGCTCTGCAGGTGAGGAGAGAGAGGCTCAGAGAGGCCCCACCTCAAAGCTGAGTCTGAGATAAAGCCAGTGAGTGCTGCGGGCTCCCGAGCAGGGAAGTCTGACCCCGAAGTGTCTGGGGCTCTGGCCAACTGGCCCTTCTCCCAAAGTTGTGCCTCTGTGCTAACAGGGCAGAGTCGAGTTCTCACTCCCCACCTCTCTCTGTTTCCTCCTCCTCCTCCTCCTCCTCCTCCTCCTCCTCCTCTTCCTCCTCCTCCTTTTCCTCCTCTTCTCCTACTTCTTTTCTCTCTCCCTCTCTCCCTCCCTCCTCCTTTCCTTCCTCCCTCCTCCATCTCCTCCTCCTCCTCCTCCTCTTCCTCCTCCTCCTCCTCCATCTTCTCCTCCTCCTCCTCCTTCTCTCTCACTTGCCCCCAGCCCCCAGGCTGTCTCTCTTCTCTCTTCTTAGAGAATTAGAAGCCACTTTTGCTGAAAGCAGTGGCTCTTGGCTTGGGCCCGCAGATGCCCCTGGGTAACCTAAACAGCACAAGCATGGAATCTCTGCCCTCACTGTGCGCGCGTCCTCTTCATTACCTTAAACCTTACACACAGGCAGGCCAATGACTTAAGAAGTATAATTCAATGTTATTAGCCCTAAGTTTACCTAACCTCTCTCATCCCCCTTTAAGACTGAGGACACTGAGCTAAGAGGCAGCTAAGGTATTTTCAAGATTTACAGGGGAAGCCAGGCATAGAAACACACGCCTGTAATCCCAGTACGTGGGAAGCTGAAACAGGAAGATCACAGGTTCGAGGCCAGCCTCAGCAATTTAGCAAGACCCTGTTTCAAAATAAAATAATTACAAAAATGGTTGGGGGTGTAGCTCAGAGGTAAAATGACCTGGGTTCAATCACCAGTGAAAGCAAAGTTTATAGGGACATTCAACTGGAGGGGTGCCCACAAGTTTCCATTCGTTGTCCTAAACCTGCAGTCACCATGGATTCTGGGAAAAGCAGCATCTCCCAAACAGTTTGCCCCATGATGAGATCACATCCACAGATTGGAGTAATTACCCCAGGACAGGAGCCGAGGCTGCCCCCAAGCAGGGGTCATCATCTCTTGGGAACAGAATTGCCCCCTTGAGCGGTGACCAGGGAGCCACCCCGCAGAAGCAGAGCAGAGATAATGATCAACCAGACGATGACCTGACCAGGATGACCTGCTCTGCCAGCCGTGCAGACGCCAGCCACGCACGCCCCAGCCCTCGCCTTTGCTGCCCTTTCCTATAAAACCTCAAAGTTTCTGTCAGTCCCTGAAGACAGGGCTTTGGTCACTGGGCCCCTGTGTCTGTTCTTCCTGGTGTGACCACGCTCGTTACAACTCCTGTCCTGCCCTTCACCGCTGCTGTCTCTGATTGGTGTATCAGGATGGGTGGCCAAGCCTGCTCTGTTGGGACTACCGGAGCCTTCACCCAAGGACTCCAGAAACAACATTATGAAAGACAGGCTCAGAGGGGACAGGACGTGGGCGAGGGAGAAAGTGAGAGAGGGAACCGGAAAGAGAGGCCACTGTAATGGTTCTCAGACCCGAAGGTGCAGATCGATCCCTCGGACACCTATTTAAACGCCATCACCAAGACAGACCAGCAGACCTGCACCTCCCCAGAGACTGACTCCCTGTGTCTAGGCTCTGGAGTCTGCATTTTGATCAGCTCACCCACAGCTGCTTGGTAGAGTCTTCTTTGAGAAGCGGTCCAGCGGATGGGGCCGTGATGGGATGGTTCACGGAGCCCTATCCTGAAGCCCGGCTTCCTTACTGGTTTCCACACACTCTGGCCTGCGGCCTGAGCACCCCGGCTTCAGCCCTCCCCTGGGGACCAGAGGCTTCATCTGCAAAAGGGATGACAGTCCTGCCCTGCCTGGTGCGACCCGAGGAGACGCTGGTGCCAGGCCCCGGGTGGAGGGTGGAGCCGCTGGCAGTCGAGTGTTGCTGAAAGCAAGCTCTCCAGGAGAGTCAGGGGTCAACGCCAAGGTCGGGGAAGAAGCAGCAGCCAGGGAAAGGAACCCCAGAAGTCAGCCCTGAGCCAGCTGCCGCCCCCTTTGCTGATGGGCAGTAATGATGAGGTTGGCAGTACCCACTTACGGAGTACCTTTTGTGTTCTTCATTGGCAGCACTGGACTGGCACCCAGGTGGCCAGTGCCAGCTCTGTGGGCCTGTGTGGTAGCCTGGCTCCCCTCTCCCAGTTCCCTTTACTCACAGGTCTTTCACCAAGACCCCTGTATCCATCACGCGGTCCATGCTTTCTGACTTCCTCATCTCTGAGCTGGCCGCAAGAGTTCTTCCTTGAACTCGGGGAACCTGGATCTTCCTAAGCTCCCTATTACCCCCAAAATGTGTCCAGAGGGGGCATCTCATCCCCACCCCACCGGTACCCCGAGGTCCATAGGAGTCTCATCTTTTCACCTAATCCCATGAGACGGCGCTGTGGACAGAATTGTCTCCTCATGGAATCCGTACGTTGGAGTCTTAACCCCCAGGACTGAGATGTGACTCTACCTGGAGAAAGGGCCTTTGAAGAGGTGATTAAAGCAAATGAGATCACAAGGGTGTGCCCTGCTCCTGTACGACCACTGTCCTCATAAGAAGAGGGGATCAGGACACAGGCACACACAGAGGGACGGCCATGTGAGGACACGGAGAAGCCTTCCACGTCCCAAGGAGAGCGGCCTCAGGATGGACCAGCCCTGCCGCACCTTGACCGCGGGCCTCCAGCCTGCAAGAGCATAAGAAAATATGTGTGTGTTGTTTAAGCCACGCAGATTGTGGTTTGCTCTGGCAAACTAATCCAGAGGACTAACAGTCCCTCGACGCATCCTTGGAGCCTTGTGCAAGTGCAGCCTTGGACCCGGCCCCAGCTCCAGCCCGCTGTCAGAGGCCATGTCCTGCAAGCAGACAGGGTGGACGTAACCCACCCCCGGCATGTGGTGAGACTTTAGGATCGTCTTGGGGATGATTCCAATGCCGAGAACAGTCCGCAGCAGCTGCAGGGGCCGATGGCTCTGTTACTGCCATGGTTAGAGCTGGGCCACCATCGTCCCAGACTGGAGGCACTGAAACCACGCTTGGCCGGAGAGAGGCTTCCCGGGTCATGGGGCCACCTTCCCCGCACAGAGCAGCACAGCCCACTGCTCCTTCTAAGGAGCAGTTTGAATACATTCATTATTCTGTTGCGGCTGTCCCTAACTAGACCTGCCCTGCAGCTGGCTGCCCGCTATTTTATTCTCTCTTCATGAAGCAGATAAAAATAAAAATGGACTGGACTGGGCTGAGGCAGAGCAACCAGCCCTGCGGCCAGGCACCCTGCATGTCCAACCCAGGCCCTCGTGTCCCTCCCGCCCCCAAGCCTCTTCAATGCCCCCCAGAAAACACAGAGGCCACACTTCTGCATTTGAATATTATGAGATAGAAGGGCGTACGAAAGATAGAAAAGATAAAGTGCAGTGGATGGTGTTGATGGTGACTGATTGATTAGGTATCTCTCACATGAATGACAACAGAGTCAACAAGGCAGCTGAGAAGGCCCGGGAGGAGAGAGAGATCTCTCCTCCTGTCCTTCCACCAGCGTCTTGCTTTTATTGAGAGTTTTTAACCAAAACATTGTAAAAATGATTGATCACAGGAGATAGCAAAGCAGTCATGGGGTGAGTCAGGGGAAAACATCAAGGAAGTCACAGGTGAATCAGGGAAGGAAAGGGTCAACAAGGAAGCTATCAGGGGCTTCGCTTATGGGTCTCATTTGGTCCTTGGAGATTTGTCTGCGTGCAGCAGAAATCTCCACTTGGGTGGGCAGTTTGCGCCCCTCGCAAGCCGGACCGAGGTGACCTCAAAGCTGATGACTAACAAGGCTCACAACAATAAAGAAATTTTTGCTGATGCTTTGTCTGATTTTGAGAATAGATATTCTAAATTATCTTGGGCTGGAATCCTGTCCCAGCCACTCACTAATGTGACCCTGAGCCAGCGACGTCTCACCAAGTCTCCTTATGTGAAAACAGGGAAAGCCCATGTTATGAGATGAGCATTGACTGAGACCTACTACGTGCAGGTGGCTTTGCCCAGGGAGGCTGCCCGCACAGGCCCTGCATGCGGAAGGGCCAGCACCTGCCTTAGTGCTTTGCTCTTGCTCTCTTGAAGTTATTAAAAAGGTCTGAGCAGGGACCCGGCATGTTTTTTTTGCACTGGACCCCACGAGTTATGTAGCTAATCCTCTGTCACCTCCAATCATGTGACCCTTACAAGGACCAGCAGGTAGAGTTTAGCATCCTCTCATTGTGGCTCAGGAGCTACAACGCCCACTCAGGTCCCGCGGGGAGCTGGCCTCATCCATCGTCATCACCACCTCCAGGAGCCTGCCCGCCACAGTCCTCGTTGTCATCTTGTGTCTGTCATCGACACAGTCACCATCATCTCCGGTAGCTGCCCCACTCCAGCTCCCTGGGTCACCCTGGATAGCCCTGTGGGGCAGTCACACGCTGCAAATGCCAGGCTGAGCGTTTGCTTCCCTTTCGTCCCTTGTCTCTCTCTCCGGGGATGTCAACTCCATGAGAGTCAGAACCGGCCTGAGCGTGTCCCCTCTGTTCCCAGTGCAGGGCAGAGCCTGGTGCTGGGAAGCGCTGCATGTGTCGTTGAGTGAATCTCCAGGACTCCACTGCTGGGAGCTGTGTTGCTGCCCTCAGTCTTTATCTCGCCTTTACTCTAGAGCTACCACTCAAGGAAGGATGCTCGTCCATCCCCATTTGATGGATGAGAAGCTAAGGATTAGCGAGTTGAAACCCCAGGTCACATTGCTTATAAGCGACAGAGCCAGGCTTAGGACCCTGGTCTCTCCTGCCGTTGGAGGGAACAGCTGCCTGTGGTGTCCTCAGCCAAGGGCCAACCAAGACAGCGGCACCTGTGCACCTATGACACACCCTGGGGGATTAGATAAGATCACGTGTGTGCAGCATACAGTCGGCGTGGCACATGAAACGTGGTCCCCACGTGTGAGGGGCTGACCACTGTGGTCCCCTGCACCCTCCAGCCATCCTGTGTGGGGCCCTGCTTACGTCTTGCCTGCCCTACCCAGAGGTGCAGGTTTCGGGAAATAGCATGTGGATCATTTGTAACAAAGTTTGTTTACTGAGAGCTGCTCCGCCATGTCTGCCACCACCTCGCCCCCACCCCTGTCCTCGAGACCTTGTTAGTATGGTTATGGGCACGAGTTCTGGAAGCAGGTGCCTGGCTTTCTAACCCTGGCTCCTCTATCACTTACTAACCGGGTGCAGTAGTCAGGGTTGTCTGATACTGGATACATGTCCAGGTGGCCTCCATGTCCGGGGGTTCCATATCTACATATTCAACCAACCACGGACCAAAAATATTTGGAAAAAATTGTGTCTGTGTTAAACATGTATAGATTTTTTTCTCTTGTCATTTTCCCCTAAATAATATAATGACCATTTTCATAGCATTTACATTGTATCAGGTACCATTAGTATCCAGAAATGATTTGAAGTATATAGGAGGATGTGTGTAGGTGATGTGCAAATACTACTCCCTGTCATACAAGGGACTGGAGCATCCACAGCATTGGTATCTGGTTGGTATCTGCAGGGGGTCTGGGAGCCCCTCCCCCACGGTGACTGAGGATGGCTGTGTGTGCATACGTGAAGGGAGATGGGCGAGGGTCCCCAGTCCCTCTCTGTAGTTGTCCTAGGAAGCATAAATCTCAACAGCTTGCAGAAAACACGCCCTGCTTTCCCTCCTGGTCTCAGTGCTGCTGCTTTCTGAAGGACCTTGACTCTCCCTTCTTCCCAGGCAAGGTTTTCTTATTTGGAAGTGAAGCATTTTTAATTATTTGCTGTATTAAGGAAGCCCTCCTTGGATGCCAGAGTTAGGCAGTTTCATGTGCATCGTTGCATTTAATTCAAGAATGAACCATAGAGACAGGTGGACATCATGACTAGCCCTCTTTACAGATGAGGAAACCGAGGCTCAGAAACGTGAGGAGACCCTGGGCTAGCTCATTTCAGACCAAGTTCAGGTCCCCTCCAGTGTTGACAGTCTAGGACTCTGTGACTCTTAAGCTTGTTGACAGTGTGCCCCCTTGATGATGCTCACAGAGAGACTGAGCCCTAAAAATAGCAACTCTTCAGCCATTAACTCACTGGAGTGTCTCTACACGGACTCTGCTTTCAACCCGGGGCTCCCACATTCCTAGTAAAGTCAGGGAAGGAAACCCCTCCTTGCGGGGTTCACCTGGGCCCGGCGGTCAGCCCTGGGTGGCGGGTGTGTGTTTGGGGGTGTTAGCTTATTTCCTTTCCCACTGATCTACACCTGCTGTGCCCATGCACCCATCCCACTCCCACACGCACGTAATCCTGCGGTGAGTGGAAGGTGATTATCTCCCCACACCCACCATGCGGGTCCCACCGAACTGCGTGGCCCCAAGGGAGCCCTCAGGACGCAGAAGCTAAAATACAGCCCTCCTTACTGGCAGGCATGGGAGTCCTGTGTCTTCATGAGGATCTGCCTCCTGCTGGGGCTTGGAGATTAGGAATCCCAAACACTCCTCCCCTAATGAGCCCAGGGCTCCTAGCCTCCCACCATGAGCCAGCTCAGGTAATACTCCTTGCTCCATGTCTTGGTCTGTTTTCTGTTGCTATGACTGAGCACGACAGACTGGATAATCTATAAAGAATAGAGGTTTGTTAAGCTCACAGATTCCAGAGGTTCAGATTGCCAGCAGATTTTAAAGACCTTGCTGTGTCATAATATGGTGCAAGACGTCCGTGGTGAGACCGCAAGCTGCCAGTTCGGGCCTCTCCTCCTGGTGTGAAGCCACTCATGCCAGCTTGGAGAGCCCACCTTCATGACCTGCTCTAATCCTGATTATCTCCCAAAGACCCCACCCAAATATTGTCAGCATAGGAACTGAGGATAAAGTTTCTAACATGTGAACTTTTGGGAAACACATTCAAACCATAGCACCCCATAAGAACAGCAGGGTTCTCCAGCCCCAGGAGACTTGAGAACCTGCTGGGACTGGTTCAACTGCAGGTCCCCAGCCCTGCCCCTAGCATTGAGGCTGTGATGGCCTGGGATGCTGCATGGGGAAGAGGGACCCCGGTTTCTGGTGCTGCTGGACTGTGGGCCACACCTGGGACACACAGCTGAGGAATCAACAGAGGCAGGCCTGACCTTTGGGCTATGTCGGATGCACAAATTCTGCTATGGAAACAACTATTACTGAGTGTGGGGGGACAGGCGCTGTTCGAGATCCTGGTGACCCAACAGTGGGGGAACTAGCCTCTCTTGTCACAGGGTTTACATCCTAATCAGGACAGAGAAACAAAGCAAGCCAATAGTCAAATGTCAGGTAGTAATAGGGTATGCAGAGAAATAAAGGAGGCTGAGGTGCTGGGGGTGATGGGGGGCCATGTGCTCCGATGAGGGAGAGAGAAGGGGTCCTTTGCATGTTTGGGAAGGGGCCTTCCAGCCAAGGCCACGGGGCAGAGCCATGCTCGACTGTGCAGACCAGTGTGGCCAGCTGGAGTGAGTGCAGGGCTCAGCTCATAAGAGCTGGGCCAACCTCTGTAAGATCAGCCATGTATCACATAATGACATTTTATCAAGGACGAACCACACTATGACCGTCCCGTAAGATTGTCATGGCGCTGAAAATTCCTATCACCTACTATATTTCCTCTGTTTTCTGTTTAAGTATGTTTAGATACTCAAACACTTAGCATTGTGTTCTAGTGGCCTATAGTATTCAGGTCAGAAGCAAGCCACACAGGTTTGTAGCCTGAGAGTTGTAGACTACAGCATACAGCCCAGGTGCCGTGCACCACCCAGGATTTGAACTCGTGTGTGTGTGTGTGTGAAGGGCTTAGAGGTTCTCGATCATCACAGGCTGCCTTGTGGCCACTGCAGGGCCTTGGGCAAGCAGTCTCCCTCTGGCATCTGCTCACTGTCTCCACTGTGGCTGCCGTGGCCTCTGCCTTGAGGAGCAAGCCATGGTGCAGCGGGCTGGTTCACGGACAGACCCTTGCAGTTCAGCCTTCTAAGAGCAACTAGAAAGACAGAAAACAGAGCTGGAGGCTTCATGGGCTGGTGAAGTCCAAGCTTCCTGGGAAGGTGACCCCCTTGCTGTGCCTAGGGAGGTGTGTTTCTGGGCTCACTCTTCCATGGAGGAATTAATTGAACCTGGTGCATCCTTGGACATGTTCATGAATCCTGAAAGCTTCAAAATCTCCATGAGATACACGTGGGGATAATTAGCCGACTACAACTGCCTTAGTAACCACGTTTACACCCAGGCCTCATGGAGGGGAACAGCTTTTGAGCAGAATTAATCAGTGCCAACAACACAGATGTTTGTTCTTGGCAGGAGTGAAGAGATAACAATAACCCCCAAGCATGGCTTGACCGGATGCACGTTCTCTCCCCAGGATAAAGCAAGAGGAAGATGATTTGAGTGGCAATGTGCGGTTTTATGTGAGATGCAAAACCTACCTTAGTAGGCTGTGGGTGCATTTAGAAAATCACCTCTGCGCCTTTAAATTAAGTCGGGGCCATTTTGTACACATACGATGGTAGTGCTTGGTAGTTATCTTGAACGTCCTTAGTTGACAGATTTGAATGCTGACAACTGCATCTCATTGTTTTCTTTTCATTTCTGAGATTACATCGGAACACAGAAGCCCAGAGTGTGCACACCAGTGTTGCAGGCAACAGAGAGCCATTAGGGAGATTTATGTAGAGGAGGGACAGGGTCAGATTTATGCTTTAGAAGGCCATTTTAGTTATATTAAAAAAGGACTGCAACCTTATATGTGGGGTTTTTCAATAAATAAAAAGCATCCTGATAGGCAAATAAGGCAAATTTGAAAAATGAAATATTTATTGTAAGCATATTCCTTGAATTACTACTGCTTACTTTAGAATTCTGAGGAGCCTGACTCCCTTTTATGTCCCCCCCCATTCATCCGAACAGAGAACATTGATTCAGAGACCCAGTTGACAATGGACCTTATCTCTGCTAACACTTGATCTCTAAGAGGTCACAAGGGGGACCTGGCACATCCTTGGCCCTCTGGCCAGTGGTTCTTCCTTCACCAACTGTTTCAGTCAACATCTCACTGCTGTGACCCAAACACCTAACAGGCAAAGCTTAGAGGAAGGAAGAGTTACCTGCTCACAGGTCTGGAGATTTCAGAGATCCCGGTCCACCAGGGGTACAGTTTCCAAGCAAGAGCCGGGGCTGCAGGTCCTCAGGGCATTATGGTGAGGAGCAGAGAGCCGAGGAGCCCGAGAGACACGACACAGCTAGGCGGGCCCAGGCCACAGGATGCACCCAGCCACGCCTCTGGGGACCCACCTCCAGTCCTGCCCCGCCCCTGAACGTGTCTGCCTCCTCTAAGCCTGGAGGTCTAGGGGACTTTAAATCCAAACTATAACAAGAACAAAATATCTGCCTCCAAGAGTGAGTGGCATATACAGCGCCTCCGCAGTCCCTGATACTGAATAGCCATGCAACACACTGTCACAGCCACGGGTGTGTTGAAGATTGTGCTCGGCACAGGAAGAACCTGATAAAGGTGAGCTGGGAACAGCATCGTCACTACTGCTAACATCACGGCAGCGTGCTGGGGGCTCCTGCCCACCCGGGAAGCAGGAGAAAGAAGAGCAAGAAAAGCGGTGTTTCATGAGTAGCGATACCGTCTCCTTTCCTAATTGTTACCCAGTTTCTTAGGTAGCTAGATAGAAATGAGCAGGTCTGGGGAACACTGGGACGCACCTGAGGGAAAAAGTCCAACAGGCCCTCGTGAATGGAAATACGAGACTCCCTGCCAGCTGTGATTAGAGAACCACAGAGAACTGCAGGGATATCAGGAGGCTCAACTTAACTGTACAACCCCCTGCAGGGTTTCACTTAGACCCCCCCACCTGTGGGAATGTTTGCAGACTCCTTAAGGTATGGTGTGAAAAGGACAACCAACCACCCCAAATAAATATGCATGATAAAGGAGGTATGGGAGGGATATAAGCTTCCCACCTGAAGAGCCCCCCGCCATGCGGTTTTCCACTCCAGAAAGCGACCCTTTTCTCCAGAACATAACCCCTTTATCGCAGCCTTTTTTACACTGCACCCCCACTTCCCTAATAAGCCTCTTATATTCCCATATTCATGCTTTCCATTTGAATTCTTTCTCTCAGAAGAAGTAAGGATCGAAGAAGGGATTACCGCCCAGCAATAGTTTGATGCCAACAGATGGAGAGATTCCAAAACTTGAGGACCGGCTCATTAGCCTCTTGTCGCACATCAGCTTGCCCTATCCCCTGGCCAAGCCAGAGGTGGACAGCCAGGTGATTCCCTGCAATCACTCCCCGGCCCCAGTGATGCCGCTGGCCTCCCTTCCCTGGAGCCCACCCCAGGACGGACACAGGCACAGCCATATCTGCCTCCCTCTGGCTAGCAAAGGCAGTCATGCCTCCCGGGAGCTAGCCCTGTTCTTGTTGCTCCCATGGGAAAGATCTCTCCAAATCCCCATTGTAACCACATGGAGTAAGTGGGTATAATTACCTAACGTACAGCCAAGGAAACTGAGGCTTAAGCCAGCAGCGCGCTCATGGCAACACGGCCAGCAAGAGGCAGGTCAGGCCTGGGACTCCGCCTCTCACGTCTTTTTCCACCGCCCCGACCGCCCCTGCGCATATCCAGAGCATGTGTCCTCCACTGGTGGTAAAACTGGGACAAATTCCACTTCTCCAGCCCAGCCCTTCCCCACCAGGCTTTCCCCTGTCTTCATTACTGCATGAGATTGCTGGTGTGGAGTACGCAGGAGCCCCCACAAAGGCACAGGCAGAAATATCCTCACGGCCCTCCTTGGCCACCCGAAATCTTTCCTCTGGATCACAGCCACTTCCCGGTGTGTGTGTGTGTGTGTGTGTGTGTGTGTGTGTGTGTGTGTGTGTTAATACTTCTATTGGTGTATAATAGTTATACAACATAGTGAAGTTCAAAGTGACACAAACACGTGTGCACACATCACTTGGTGTATTTCCTTCTGCGTCTCACCCTGCTCTCCTGTCCTGTCGATGCGATTGCTCGTGATACCTTCATATATGGATAGAGCATTATGTGAGCTGTTTCCTTCTTCGGTCCTTCTTTCTCCCCTCCCCAAATGCTGTAGTGATACGTGCGTACCCGTGTTTATAGCAACACAATTCACAATAGTCAAATTATGGAACCAACCTACGCGTCCATCCACAGATGAATGGAATTTTTCTCAGCCATAAATAAGGACAAAATTATGTCATTTCCCGTGGTTTTCACGTAGCCCGGCTGACCTGTCACCCTGAGTTTTACTGACAGTTCAAGAGCAGGACCGGGCTTTGTCACCTCTCCTGCATGCTTTCCATCTGAGTGTCATTTGGCTCAGCTCTGAAACGACAGCCTGTCCTCAGAAAACATCATCACCGCCTTCTGCGTCCATGCCGTGCTGTGATTTCCTTTCTGGACGCACGGGCCGCTTTCAACAGCATGACGCTCAGAGCCCAGATACGACCAGTGTGAAAAATAGCACTGGAGGAAATGGTCCTGAAACCGGCTGGGCGAAAGGCTCTGATAAGATGCTTTGCCCATAAAATGTTCTTATTAAATCCCCAGCGGCTCAGACGCCCCTCCCCCTCCACACGGCGCTACTGGAGTCAGCCCCATGAGTCTCCTACAAAGTCACCCAATTCATTTTGCAAAAAGTTGGGAACTCAGCCCTGGAGTCCTCCCAAGCTCTTTTAAGAAGAGCCACGATTGTCCCAGCCCCATTGCTTATTTGGTCATTTCCTATGTCCCAGGAGCTGTGCTGAGCCTGGTACCAATGCCACCTCCTTGTGTATTCATAGTGACAGTAAGATAGCTGCTGTTATTGCCATTTTCCAGATGGGGAAAACGAGGTTCAGACGCAGTTGCCCAAGATCCTGCAGCCCAGATGCTATGGCTGGGGTATCATGGCTGCGGAACTAATTACCACTAACCTGGAGACTCAAACCGCTCACACATGTCATCTCCAGCTCCCTGGGTGAGGAGCGGAGGTCCAGCGCTCCTGCTCAGGGTCTCATGGAACGGCAGGTTAAGTGCCTGCCTGCAGGGCTGCATTCCTCTTTGGAACTCGGGGTCCTATCCCAAGCTCTCATGATGGCTGGCGGAATTCAGTCCTTGTAGCTGTAGAACTGAGGTCCCCATTTTCTTGTCACGTACCAGCCAGAGGCCATTCTGGACTTCTAAAGGCACCTGCATGCCCTGGGCCATGGCCACTCACACATGACAAGTCACAGCTTCCAAGCCAGAAGGGAGAGGGCCTCACTCCAGGCTGTGTTGACAGAGTCTTGTGTTGTGTGGCATAATCATGGGCGTGACATCCCATGGCCTGTGCACATGACAGAATCAAGGGAGCCCTATCACCTCGGCTGTGTTCCATGGGCTAGAAGCTCATCATAAGTTCAACCAGTTCTCTCAGCCTTCTGCTGCTTCATCTACAAGATGAATGAGAGCCCGCTCCCTGCACTGGGCCAACCCACTCTCCCTCACCATCCAGAGGTCAGCAGCTTTGCATGGCGTCTTCTGAGAGCCTTCCCTGACTGCCCACTGTGGGTCAGCACTTCTGTCGGCCTCTTTTCCAGACCCTGGTCTCTTTCCTTCAAAGCACTTGTCCTGACTTGCAGTCATGTCATTTGTGCACAGGCTTCCTGGCCTGTCTTCCCTCCTGAGATGCCAGGTCTGTCTTGTTCTTTCTTTTTTTATCCTGCGGTACCGGGGATTGAACCCAGGGGCGTTCTACCTCCGCGCTACACCCCCAGCCCTATTTTTTATACTTTATTTTGAAACCGTGTCTCACGAAGTTGCGGAGGGCCTCATTAAGGAAAGAGAGAGAGAGAGAGAGAGAGAGAGAGAGAGACAGACAGACAGACAGAGACAGAGACAGAGAGAAACAGAGAGAGAGAGAGAGAGAGAGAGAGAGAGAGAGCTGAGGCTGGCCGTGAACCCGGATCCTCCGGTGTCCACCTCCCAAAGTACTGGGATTACAAGCGTGCGCCACCACGCCCGGCCAGGTCTGTCTTGTTCTGTGTGTCTCTGGTGACTGCCGAGGTGTGAGATGAGGTGTGCTTAAACTTTAACACTTGTTACTCCATATTGCCACCCTGAGCACCACAAGGCCATAAGCTTCACTAAGAATGTTCGACTTCGGGCAGGGTTGCTGCGAACTTTGCTAACACTGCATAATGCTTACCCTTGGCTTCTGTATCCCTGCCGCTTTGCTTACACAGATGGAGAAAATCCAAGCAATGTCAAATGTAAGGTAAACATATATTGTTTGGTCTCAAGTGAGCTGTTTTCCATCATTCTGAAATTATGTGAACTTGAACTTTTCATCCTGTAAAACTACTTTTTTCCTATATAAGCATCCATCAATACAGCCTCGTGGCTGCACTCACCAGGGGTGTAGCCCAACCGGTTGTAAAATAAAGACCTCAAAATTGGATATTTTGGAGTCTGGTATGTCTCTGTGGGATCCCTCATTACAGGTGCGCCCTGCACATGCTGGAGATTCCACTTTGTGGTAAGAGCTCATGCAGAAGAAAGGTGTCATGTACCAAATATTTAACCCACTCAGCAAAGAAAACCAAGGCGCAGACAGGGATGGTCCAGCCAGCAGGAGCAGGGCTGGGGTTGACACCAGGCGGGTCAGCTCCTGAGCTGGGTTCTCCATGACAGGACAGCTCCCTTTCTTAGAGTTAGGAGCCTGGTGCCCAAGCTGGTCACATGTGTGTCCCCTGTCCTCATGGTACAAGACACTGTGAGCAGGGCCTTTCCAAAGCAGGGTCTTTGATGGGTGTTGGACTTGTCCAGGGTGATTCTGTGATCAGAGGGGACCCCAGCGGCCACTTGAGATATACCCTCCTCTGTCGTCAGCCCTCTATCCGCCATGCCAGTGTGGGAGTTTCCTGTGGCTGTCACAGCAAATGACCAAACATTGGTGGCTTAAAACAACCTACAAGCCAGGAGTGGTGGTGCACACCTGTAACCCAGTCCTTGGGAGGCTGAGTCATGAAGATCACAGGTTCGAGGCCAGTGTGCAGTAACTTAGCGAGACCCTGTTTCAAAATTTAATAATAATAATAAAAGGGCTTGGGGTGTAGCTCAGAGGTAGAATGCCCCTGGGTTCAATCCCCAGTATCACATACATACATACATACATACATACGTACATGCATACATACACACACAAAATAACCTACATCTATGGCCTCATAGTTCTGGTGGCCAGAAGCCCCAAGTCACAGAGTAGCCAGGGCCACGCTTCCTTCGGATGCTTTTGGAAGAATCCGTCCCTGGCCTCCAGCTTCCGCTGGCTCCAGGCCTCCGTGGCTTGTGGTCCCATCACAGTGTCTGCCCCGTCTCCAGATGGCCGCCTCCCTGCTGCCTACGTATCCAGAACTTCATCTTCTTTCTCCTGTAAAGACCCGAGTCATTGGATTTGGAGCCTGCCCTACCTCTGGGATAATTTCATCTTGAGATCCTTAACTAATTACCTCTGAAAATCTCCATTTCCAAATAAGGCCCTGTTCTGAGGTTGTGGGAGGATATGGATTTTAGGGAGATGCTATGCAGCCCAGGACACCAGACCGGCTCTTTTAGGTCAACCACCCGCCCACCCCTACATCTTTGTCCGAATGCTGTCTTCAGGCCCTGGACCACAGCCACCTCCCCGACCCCCACGCCCCAGAAGAGGTCACCCCAGTCCCAGGGCGGCCTAAGGGCTGTGGGTCTTCATTCTTGACACACATTTTATTCCCCTTTTCTCACCTTTCCTTGAGAAGCCCTGCGGGGAGCCGGGGTTTGCTGACTTGATCCACACTTGACATCTGGCCCTCCGCCTTTTGTTTTAATTTTGCCTATTCTCAAGTTCATCCCTCCCAGGGGAACTTTGTGGGGCTCCCTAGCCACCTCCACGAATAAGCTCTTTGTTCACAGTGGAGGTTTTGTGAGCTTGGCAGCCGGGGCCCATGTACTTAATGCTCATCAATCTTCACGGGCCTGAAAAGTCACGATGAAAATCAACATTTAACCCTATCAGCTGAGTGTTTCTTTCCTGCCCAAGAAGACAGCGCGTGGCATTATTACAAATAACCTCAGTGTATTTTCAGGTAGAATTAATATTTGATAAACTCAGGAGCAACTGCTCTCTCATTAGTCTCAGTAGCTGTGACATTTATTATCCATGAGTGCGTGGGGCGTGTGTTTCTAAAATCCGTGGTTTTTTATGTGTGTGTGGTACCGGGGATTGAACCCAGGGGCGTTCTACCTCCGCACTACACCCCCGGCCCTATTTTTTATCCTTTATTTTGAAACCGGGTCTCACGAAGTTGCGGAGGGCCTCACTAAGTAGCTGAGGCTGGCTGCGAACCCGGATCCTCCGGTCTCAGCCTCCCAAGTACTGGGATTACAAGCGTGCGCCACCACCCCCGGTCTAAAAATCCATGATTTTTTTATATTTATTTATTTATTTATTTATTTATTTATTTATTTTGTGGTACCAGGGATTGAACCCAGGGGCATTCTACCTCCGAGCTACACCCCCGGCCCTATTTTTTTATACTTTGGTCTCACGAAGTTGCGGAGGGCGTCACTAATTAGCTGAGGCTGGCCGCAAATCTGGATCCTCTGGTCTCAGCCTGCCAAGTACTGGGATTACTTGGTTTTAATGCAGAGCTTGGGCTGCGTGTGCATGTTCACGATAAGCCAGAGGGGGCTCTGTGCCGATCATACATCCGTCCTGCCCCTCCTGTGTTCCCTGGGGAGATTCATGTATTTACAGCGACCCGCTCATTGCTAGGTGCAAGAACTGAACACAGGCCTGCAGAAAGCAAAGCTTCTGTCTAAAAAGTGACGCTTGAGCCGGGTATGGTGGCGCACGCTTGTAATCCCAGTACTTGGGAGGCTGAGACCGAAGGATCCAGGTTCGCCGCCAGCCTCAGCTACTTGGTGAGGCCCTCCACAACTTAATGAGACCCTGTTCCAAAAATAAAGAATAAAAAATAGGGCTGGGGGTGTAGCTCGGATGTAGAATGCCCCTGGGTTCAATCACCAGTACCGCAAGAAAAAAAAAGTGACGCTTGAACTTGGAAGGTCCCTGCTATCCTGGTGACAGAGCAGAGCTGTCCAGACACTCCCCAGTCCCAACTTTGCTGCACACGGTTTACTGTGTTTCCCTCAGGAGGGGTCGGCACACTGTCTCCATCACCGGCCGAGAGTAAACGCTTTAGGCATTGGGACCCCGTCAGTCGCCCGTGTATATTCCTTTATGTTTTCGTTTTGAGTGTGAGTGTTTTGTTTTTACAACACTTTAAGGATATAAAAGTGGCTCTATAAAGATAGAAAAGTGGAATAGATCACAAAACTGTGATACATACACACAGGGGATTTTATTCAGTCATAAAGAGGAACAAAATTATGTCATTTGCAGGAAAGTAAATGGAACTTGAGAATACTAGGCTAAGCGAAATTAGCCAGTTTGGAAAGGGAATAGTTGTATGTTTTCTCTCATGTGTGGAAGCTAGAGAGAAATTGGGAAACAAAAGAGACCTCAAATAGAGGGGCAGAGACTCCAGTGGATCCATAGAGGGGGTTCAAGGAAGGGAAGAGGGGGCTAGAGACATAAAGAAGGTAACAGTTTAAATAATGCTATATATATATATGTGTGTGTGAAATTACCAATACCAATCTCAATAATATGTATGGGGAAGGGGAAGGAGTGGGATAGGATCAGAGGGAAATATACCAAGTATTGTGTGCGTGTATATCCCTATCACTCTATACCTCAGTATGATATATAATTACTATGCACCAGTGAAAGTATTTTTTTTTTTTTGCAGTACTGGGGATTGAACCCAGGGGCAATTCTACCTCCCAGCTACACCCCAAGCCCTGTTTTGTATTCTTTATTTTGAAACAGGGTCTCACTAAGTTGCAGAGGGCCTCACTAAGTAGCTAAGACTGGCCTTGAACCCGCGATCTTCCTGTCTCAGCCTCCCAAGTACTGGGATTACAAGCATGTGCCACCACGTCTGGCTGAAAGTATTTTTAAAAGCATCTCTTTTATAACTTTAAATATATAGCAGCTCACAGACCACATAAAAATTGGACCCAGGGCTGCACTTGGCCCAAGGACTATAGTTGCTAGTCTGTGACTGAGACAAGTCACTGACCCTCGCTGAGCTCAGGTCCCCGTGTCGCATCCACAAAGTGACACCCTGATACTGTGTCTCCCTGTGGGAGGCTGAACACAGCAGGGCAGGACCATGCCTCCACCTGCAGACACAGACCACACTCAACCTGCAGGCTCCTGCAGACACAGACCACACTCAACTCACAGGCTCTTCTGTGACAATGAAAATAAAATCCAGATGTCCATGCTGGGATCTCATGTGACCATGAGAGTTGGAGCAGAGAGGCCAACAATTAAACATATTCAGGGAAAAAAGTCAACCAATCTCCTTGTAGTTCCAGGGAAGAGACAGACGCAGGGACACGGGCTCTGCTAGCAGTTGCTCTCCTGCCCCATCTGAGACCTCACTGGGGGAGGGGTGAGCACGCTGGGCGCCGTCACCTGGGTCCTGAAGTGTTGCGTCTGTGGCATGCTCCTCAGCGGGCTCCCGGAACCACTCTGCCAGCCTCTCTGTTTTCTTTTACAGAGACATCAAGCCGGACAACATCCTGCTGGACGAGCACGGTAAGCCCGCCGGGACTCTCCCGGGGACTCCTTCGGGGCACTGGGAACTTGAGGTCCTGTGGATTGGATTTTAGGGTTGATGAGAAAACCCTTTCTTTGTTTTGATCCTGGTGGATGAACACCTGGGTCATTTTCTGGTCTGCATCCGCCACAGTAAGTTGAACCAAATTTGTCCAAAGTTTTCACCTCTGAAGTCGTTGCTGTTCAGATCCTGGATCGAGGGACTGAGGGTTATGGGGTGCAGTGGGGACCAGCGTGTGACCCCTGGGTTTCGAACCCCACCCCTTACCCATGAACCTGTGGTTCAGAAGTTACTTGCCTCTCTGAACCTCAGTGCTGTCTTCTATAAAATGGGGAAATGATGCTCCTCTGGGGTTGCCATGGGAACGGAATGAGAGGGACTGTGGGGTGAGCCCAACTCAGTCGTGCACAGTGCCCTAGGCCGTGCCCTGCCTATCAGCTGCGTCAGGGTTCCCAAGCGCCCCTGTGCCTACGGGTCCCCTGGGCACCTTCTTAGATGAATTCAGGAGGCCTGAGATGGGGGCCCAGATTCTGCATTTCTACAGCTCCCAGGTAAGCCCGACATAGTGGGTCCCGGGAGCACCCCTTGAGCAGCCAGGCACCTGTCAATGGCTCCCCAGCTTTGGCCTTTCAGGGTCACTGCAGGACATGGTAGGAATCCAAGGCCAGCCCTGTCCTGCCGCAGCGGGCCAGGCCTCGGTCCCGTGCTGGAATTCTGGGGTGTGATGCTCATGAAGTTACAGTCCCCAGGTCAAGGGCATAGCCCAGAGTGCTCAGCAGACCTGACAAGCGGCTGCACTTGATATCAGTGGCAGCTTTGCAGACAGCCAGCCTGGTCACTTGAACACGTCCCTGGTGTCCCCTGCAGGGGTTTGTCCCTCAAGGCCTTTTGGGGGGCACTTGAAGCTGATTCTGGCACCTCTTCTCCTCAGCTCCTCCTCTTCTTTCCCCATGCTGTGGGCTGAGGCCATAGCTTTCTCTCTGGAAGCTTCCTCCAGAACCTTCCATCCACATGGCTTGGGATGTCCCACCTCATAGTGCATATTGCTATTGCTTTAGTTTACTTTCTGTTGCTATAACAAAATGCTTGAGACAAGGTAATTACTAAAGAATAGAAGTTTGTTTTGCCAGTGGTTATGGGGGCTGACATATCCAAGCGCATGGAGCCAGCATCCTCCGGGCATCTGCCGACGGCCGTCTTGCTGCATCATGTGACAGAGGGTGTCACATGGTAAGAGAGCAAGCCGCCAGCTCGGGTGTCTGTTCCTCTTCTTATAAAGTCTCTAATGCCATCATGGGGACCACCCTCATGACCTCATCTGACCCTAATCACCTCCCAGGGGACCCACATCCAAATACCAGTAACACGTGAACTTGGGGATTGTTTCCAACGCATGAAATCTGGGGACACCTGCAAGTCATAGCACCTATGTCCAGGATGGTGGATGAGGGAGCTCTGGGCTGGTGGGGGTGAAACCACTATGATCCTGAAGGGAAGGCAGCAACTGCCTTGAGATGCCAGGGGCACAGGCAGAGCTGAAGAGCAACCTTTCATAGGCTAAAGAGTAAGCCAGGCGTGGTGGCGCATGCCTGTAATTCCAGTACTTGGGAGGCTGAGACAGGAGGATTGCAGGTTCAAGACCAGCCTCAGCAACTCAGCGAGACCCTGTTTCAAACTAAAAAATGAAATGGGGCTAGGGGTGTAGCTCAGAGGTGGCATGCCCCTGGATTCAATCCCCAGGATCAGAAATAAGCAAACCCAGAGTCCTCAGTCTGCATCCTAAAGCCAGAACCCTCAGCCAAGACCCTCCCCAGTTAGCGGTGTGTCCTTGGGCTGTGGCTGCACCTCTGGACCTCAGCCTTCCGGCAGTAAACCAGAGGCTCTCAACCCCCTGCCCGTGAAGGTCTAAGGGGAGACCATGAGGCCAGCCACCCTCTCAGCCCAGCAGGTGAAAAGCGCCCAGGTGTGGGTGCACCTGCGTTCCCAGGACACTGGGTGGGGACAAGGTAGCAGAGCTGGGGATGGGGAGCAGCTTTGATGATGATTCTACCACTTCCACCAAAAGCTCTAAGTTCCAAAAGTCTTCATCTGCATGTTAAAAGCACCCACGTATGTATCTCAAAAGTCAGTCAGGGATTTCCAGCCACCGACCGTCCAGCTAATGGGGATACCTGGGCCCAGCGGTCAGGTATCACCCTGGTGATTCCATGGGGAATTTGGCCCCTTTTATAGACCTCCAGGCAAGAATTTAATTACATACATCTCTGGTCGTTTATTTCGTGAGTTTTTATTTATTAACCTTACACCTTGTAAACCTTTACTATTAAGCAGGTGCTATCTGTTTTGAACATAATGAGGAGCAATACCATATGTGTTCTTAAGTGGGTCACAGGGCACATTTGTGACATCTACCTGCACTTTCATAAACCACATTATGAAGCAATTTACAAAACAGGGACCTCTGTATTGCTATTTTAAAAGCCCCCATCACTGGTCTCATTAAATGTAGTCTCAGAGAACAGGATGGTTAGCTGTGTCTCCAATGAAATATAAACATCATTAAATAAATGTATTAACATTTTATTGACGATGCTCAGATCTGCTAGTTACATAAAACCCGTGCATCCCCCACTCCATGCATCCCCCACTCCTTGGAGTCTGCTTTGTTTCCTGAATTTTGGAGTGGGGTTTGGGGTCTTAGAATGGACACTTCGATTCTGTGCTGAGATCTGGAGTCACAGAACCAGCAGCAAATGCAGAGACCATGCATCGGGGTGAAACAGAGTTAAAGAAAGATATGGCATCTGAGAATGGGGTGGGAGAAGGGCTGAGTGAGCCCTTAGAAGACTAAGAGCTCAGGGCAGTGGGGAATCTAGAGAGGTAGAGGGAAGGAGAAAGGCTCCTATCCATTTTCTATTGGCACAAGAAAGCTGGGTAATGAACAACCACATCACTTTGTGGAATAAAACAGAGATAGCCAGTTTGTTCACAGCTCTGTGGGACACAGTGCTACAGGCTGGTCTTGGCTGGGCGTGGCTGGTCTTGGCTGGGCTCGGCTGGTCTTGGCTGGGCTCGGCTGGTCTTGGCTGGGCTCGGCTGGTCTTGGCTGGACTCGCCCAGCACTCTGGTCATCTGGGTTCTAGAGGCAGCTCTGGTGACTGAGGTCGCCCAGCAGTAGGCTGGTCCATGCTGGCCTTGGCCTGACTAGGTGACTCGGTCCTGCTCCTCATGTCTCATGCTCTGGCAGGCCCCCCACATGGCCTCTGTCCATAGCAGAAGCAAGAGCAGGGACAGCCCAGTCCCTCAGGCCTCTGCCTGGGTCACATCTTCCACCATCCCAGTGGGCAGCAAAGGTCAGTTGGGCAAAGCCAGAGTCAGTGGGGAGGGCCCTCAAAAGTCCCACAGCCACAGGAGGCATCCGGAGCGGAGTGAAGGACTGGCTGTCGTGATCACTGCTGTCGCTTACCATGAGGACTGACGGAAGAAGCGGAAGGAGCCACAGGCGTGGGTGGCTGGGGGTGCGCACACGGGGAGCTCAGTTTCCCCAAAGATGGTCAGAGAAGAGTCAGAGACTGAAGGAAGCTCTTGCATGGGCCCTCTGCGTCACCAAGGGCCCTGGTTCAAAGTGTACTGATGACGACTGTGAAGGGCATGATCCTCATCTTCTGTACTCGGGAAAGTGGTTCCTTCACTGTCACAGACCCACCACAGGCCAGGCATTGTGCCAGCTGCATGAAGGATGCTCAGCGCTGTGGTCCAGACCCCGCGGTCCAGGGCGGTGGTTCTGTCACCACTGTACGTAAATAGCAGCGATCCTGAGGCCCCAGCTCCACAGAGGCACCTGACCCTTCCCACAGGACTCAGCAGAACTGCTTACATCCCCAGGTAGTGCTGACATGCAGCCAGGATGGGGGAGGACAGAAACCTAAACAGGTGCGTGTGACACAGCAGGGCCAGCACTGGGCAGTGGAGAGCGGAAGGCACAGAGGCTGGGAATAGAGAGGGAAGGCTTCCTGGAGGAGGGTGCGTACACCTTGGGTCCTGAGCTGGGAATGGGGTTGAGGGCAGCACCCCACAAGGACCCAGTCTCTTCTCATGGCCTGGTGGGGGCACAGTGAGGCTCATAATCCTGGCCTGCATCTCGGTCACCAATAACACAGCGGCCACACCAGCAGAGTGACGTTGCTCTCCTCGTTGTCTGAAACATGCCTCTCAGCGTCTGTATGATGACATCTCTACCTCCGGGTCCTTGCCTACCTGAAGGGCCTGGCCCTTCCCTGGGTGACCAGTCCTGGAGATGGTAAACAGCTCCACGGGGGCACGCTTTTCACACAAGCCAACCAATCTAGAGCCCCTGCCCTCCAAATACCTCCTCTGTGGGGCTCCCCCACTCTGAGTCACAGTGCACCTGCCCTGCCTGCCTCAGGGTCAGGTACCAGATGACCAGGCACAGCCCCTGCACCCCCAGAGTCTACTGGAATTATCCCAACCAGTGAATCCTGATCCCCCTTCTCCTGCCTCCCCCATTCCTTCCTGCAGAAACCACATGGTTTCACCCAGGTCCCCGCCCCCACCTCCCGATTGACTCCACTGCTGCCTCCTGTGGTCTGCCATGGTGCGGCCTGCACCCTGCTCTTGGGAACTGTGAGTGACAAACCACCTTTCCAGGGCAAAAGGCTCATGGTCTCTCACTTTGCCTCAAATTTCCTATTAATACACCGTATTTTCGAATGCTCATTAACTGGGCTCATTTCAAAGCGGTGCCTCTCCATCTGTTGCTAACATATTTGTTGATAAATGTAGCAAGTGCTCCCCAAAGTGGCTGTGGCCAGCAGCATTGACAGCCCCTCCTCCCTTGTCAAAACATTTTGTAGGCTATCCCCAGCCTGCCAGGAGGAAGAGATTCCAGGAAATTAAAAAACTGGGCATGTGCTGTTTATGGTGTGTCAGACATGGGGACTGCAGGGGCTGAGAAGGGCGTGGGGTGCGCCCAGACAAATCAGGGGCAAAGATGCCCCTGCTGAGTCTGAGGATCCAATGGTGGATGTCATCACTCTAGAAGAGTTTGGGGACAAAGCACAGGAATGGTTTAAAGCTACCCTGCATATCCAGTTGGAAGGCTGCTGGGAAAGGAGGTTTCTACCTGAGTATGTTGCACGGGGAGAATCCCATAGTTCTAAAGACCTGGTAGGGGGCACTCTGAAGCCCACGGTAAATAGTCCATGTATGTTCTAGAGTTACCATAACAAAATCCCCAAACCAAGAGGCTTAAGCAACAGAAATGTACCGTCTCACAGCTCTGGAGGCTGCAAGTCCCAGGCCGAGGGGTCAGCGGGGCCCCGCTCCCTCTGAGGTCTCCAGGGAAGATCTGCTCCAGGCCAGTCTTTGGCTTCTGGCGGCTTCTTGGCATATAGCAGCACAAACCCAATCTCCATACAGCATTCTCCCTGTGTGCATCTGTGTCTGGATGTCCCTTTTCTATAAGGACACCTGTCAGATCGGATTAGGGGCCCGCTCAATTCCAGCATGACCTCATCTTAAGGAATCACATCAGCAAGGACCCTGTTTCCAAATGAGGTCACACACTGAGGTTCCAGGGATTCAGATTTCAATATATGTATGCAGGGAAGCAAAATCCAGTCCACAGCACCCCATCTCCAAATGGGATTTTGATAAATAAGAAAACAAGAAAGTGTCAAGTAGAGGCCAAGATCTTCCCCTGCATTGCTGGGAAAAGCTTAGATTTGGGTGAGAGCCAGAGGGGCTTCCTGCCCTGGGACATGGACCCCACCGCCTCTCAGGGAGGTGAGGCTGCCCAGTGAGATCCAGGGAGGGGCCCCGTGCACTGCTAAGAGGAACCCAGGCAGAGCTCAGCCGAGTGAACTCCTTCACCCCAAATAGTCACTGCACCTCCTCTAGGCAGAGAGCTGTGATCTGAATGTCCATGTCCCCAGAGCTCATAGGCTGAATCCAAACCCCAAGTTAATGGTCAGTGAGACAGGGAATGAGGGGTGGAAGAGGCTGAGCGGGTACTTGGGCCAGACCCCAGGTCTAACGGCTAAGGACGTGCCCCTGAATCACGATGAGGGAACATCCCCCTCTCCTGTCCCTGCTAACGCTGGGTCCAGTTTCAGCTCTGCCTGATAAGAATCATCTCAGTCGCTCACTGTTCCCAGGATGATGTTTGAACCTGGGCTGGAGATGCGCACATCCTGGCCCCAGGAGGCCCACTGCCTGCAGAGGAGCCCCATGTGCTGGGATGGGTTGGGCGCCAATACCCCCAGGACCCCAGCGGAAGTGACACCATCACCGGGCATCTGCATGATCTTGGCTCTTTTTACTTCTCACAAAGAGAAAGCTGCTTAATGAGGTGGGAAGGCCACAGGCCTTGGGGTGAAGCCTACTTGGGACTTGAATTCTGGCTCTAGGGCCTTGGGCTGAGTGGTCACTTCCTCTGCTACTCACACTGTGAAAGGGGAAGAGGAGACTATCCAGAGGTCCTGCCTCAGGAAAGTCCCCATCTATCAAGCCTGCTTGCCCTGGGATTCTGTCCTGGAAAGATGGCCTCTGCTTGACTTTTGCCAAATCTCACCTGGGTGCATCTCATTGGTGGAACCTGAACCCGGTCCAAAACCTAGCTGCAAGAGAGTCGGGAAACATGGCTCCACTCATGATGCAGGAGGTAGCAAAGAGGAACAGGAGAGGATGCTCTGTGTTGGCGCCGGGCACAACACCTTGGAGAGTTACCATAGAGGAGATCGTGGTTGGGAAGGTAGAAAACGTCTCCGTGTTATCCACTGCAATTATTGTGATTGTGTAGAATCCTCGCCCTGCACAGGCAGGTGGAGGAAGTGTATCAGGCAAGCAGTCATGACTCTACAGTGGTGACCAATCAACACAGAAATCTAATGGTGTGACGTTGAGAGCCACGGAAGTAGAGAGAAGGTGAGACAAACTCAAAATTTCTGAGCTCTCTCAAAAGCCTGGGCTAGGTGGTTCTCACTGGGCATCAGCTCAGATTGGATGGGAATGTGGGCAGGCTTTATAGAGTCACAGTGCATCTGGTGGAAAGCACTGGAACTGTTGGGGGCAGGAGCGCCCCTCCCAAGTCTCAGCATGGGGCTTGGCCACCCCATGAGAGCTTCCTTCCTTCCTTCCTTTTGTATTGGGGATTGAACCCAGGGGCATCCTGCCTCTGAGCTACACCCAGCCCTACTTTATTTTTTATTTTGAAAAGGGTCTCACTAAGTTTCAGAGGGCCTCGCCAGGTTGCTGAGGCTGGCCACGAATCTCAGCCTCCCAAGTACTAGGATTATAGGTATGCACCGCCATACCCAGTTAGTATTGCATTTCTTTAAGGAGGTTTGGTTTTACACTCTTCACTTGTGTACAGGACTAGCCTGGAGCAGACAGATTGCCATTTTTTAAAAGTCCCTAGCCAGGTGTGGTGGCGCACGCTTGTAATCCCAGTACTTTGGGAGGCGGAGACCGGAGGATCCGGGTTCTCGGCCAGCCTCAGCTCTCTCTCTCTCTCTCTCCCTGTTTCTCTCTCTCTCTCTCTCTCTCTCTCTCTCTCTCTCTCTACTTAGTGAGGCCCTCTGCAACTTCGTGAGACCCAGTTTCAAAATAAAGTATAAAAAATAGGGCCGGGGGTGTAGCGCGGAGATAGAACGTCCCTGCGTTCAATCCTCGGTACCGAAAAAAAAAAGTCCCTGCATTCCTACCTCATGACCAAGGTACGGAAGTCAGATCCAGTATAATAGGAAATAAAAAATCCAAGTGTCACTTCATCCTTTATTGGCAAAGTCATGTTCTGAAAACAGTTTTCCTGCTGGCAGAAGCCGAACGTAAAGCTTGGATAAGCTTGCAGTGCTGTGGAATTTGATTGGGTTTCTGTTTCCCTTTTGCTCCTGACCTGTGATCAGTTTGCAGCAATCTTCATGAAGGAAAGGGGGAGGGAAAGAGTAGTTGTGTGCGATACCCAGGACAGGTGGTACTGGGTGGAAGATGGGCCGCCAGGGCTCCAGCCCACACACAGGCCTGGAAGTGCAGATATTTCTAGAGTGAGCACAGGCCCATGACCCTTGGACTGGTTGCCTCATCTCGACAGCACCTTTCTGACTTGTGGCTCAGACATGATGTGGGTCCTGGAAGCCAGTCAAGATGGAGACAGGTGTTCTTACAAGGCTTACTCCAAACTCACGTTTGATGTAAGAGAAGAATGCAGAAGGAGGTGGCCACGGTGGATCCCCTTCCATCCCAACTCCTGGTCTGCCTCCTCTGGTGGGCCGGGTCTCTATACCCACTCCAGAAATTTCCAGAGAGGCACAGCACCCATCAAAGTGGATTCCAGAGGACAGATCTAAAAGGGGTTTTCTGCTCCCAAGCAAGGCCTGCCATTCAGGGCCGGCTGTCCCCTCCCAGCCAACCTCATCTTCTGGCCTGTGGCCTCGTAGGTCCCCTGTACAAACTGCACCAGGCTGCAGCCAGGCCCTCGTCCAGTTGATAAACACCCACGTGGGTATGTCACTCTGCTGAGACAAGAGAGGGGCAGGAGGACAGTGGATCAGGAACAACTGTTCATGCATCACGGCTACAGAACAGAAAAGAGATGTGTGCATGATCCCGGAAGGCCCTGCGAGCTTGCTGCTGACCTGTAGAGAAGGCGCCAGAACTGGCCTGCAAAGAAGCCACTTTGCTTGTGATACTGTGAGGTGTTATTGCACATCAGCAGTTATAGCCCCACTGAGGGGCTGTGGGACTTTGACCTCCATCCCCCTCCTCTAATGCTAAGCATCTGCAGGTCCAAGCCCCTCCCCCATACCAGGTAGTAGGTGCCCAACAAAGAGTTGCCGGATGAAGAGATGAATGCAGACCTTCCGTCACAAGCTGTCATGCTCGTTCCTACTCAGGAAACAGCCTAGGTCCCAGCTCCCTGGGGGCCAGCCCTGAGCCTGGCCCAGGTGGTTATAAAAGCCACGGAGCAGGCGGTTAGGACAAGCTGTCTGAGATCCGATGTTGCTGCAGCAGTTGAAGTCGAGACGTGGAATGTGACGTCCTCAACTCCCGTGAGCTTCGTGATCTCTCCAAGCAGTGAGGGCTGAGGAAAGGCGATGGGACTTGCTAGCTCAGCTTCTTGCATTCAGTCTTGTATTTGGGTGGTCAGTTGGTCAGTCAACAACCACTCATTGAATCTCTTCTGCAGGCCAGGCATTGGGGACGTAGATGTGAACAAGGCAGGATTCCTGACCTCAAAGAGATGGACAAGGTGACAGACACAGAATGGTGCACACTGGTATGGAGTGTTGTTGCAGGGAGCAGGGGTGTTCAGAGGGGAGGCCTTGCCTGATCCCTCCAAGTTCATATGGTGAGGTTCTGATCCCCAGCGTGGTGGTATTTGGAGGTAGGGACTTTAGGAGGTACTTGGGTTTGGATGCGGCAGTGGGGTGATATCTCGGTTGGGACTGCTGCCTTTATAAGGGGATGAAGGGACCAGCACCCTCTCTCTCTCCCCACCATCTGAGCACAGAGCAAGCAGCCATTTATAAACAGGAAGAGAACAAGGAGTAAGTCTATTCCTGCTGCTATAACAAAATACCTTAGACTGGGTAGTGTATAAATAATAGAAATTTCTCACCATTCTGGAGGGTTGGAAGTCCAAGGTCTAGGCCCCAGAGAATTCAGTCTGAGGTTCAGTGTTGGTGAGGGCTGCTCGCTGGTTCCAACATGGAGCTCTGTGGCCATGTCCTCATGCAGCAGGAGGAAGAGCAAGAGGGGCAAACGCTGTTGGAGCCTCTTCTTACGGGCAAGCCCTTAAGATCTAGTCACCCCTAAAGGCCCCTCCTCACATACTATCATGCTCGTGATTGATTTTCAATGTATGATTTTGGAAGAAAACATATGTTTAAACTATATCAGGCACCCTCACCAAAAAACCCAACAATGCTGGCACCCTTATCTCAGACTTCTGGCCTCCAAAACTGTGAGAAATAAATGTTTGTTGTTTAAGCCACCCAGTCTGTGGCATTCTATTATAGCAGCCCAAACTGACTAAGACAGTCAGAAAAAAAACACCCTCTGTGGTAGTGAGGCTCCTGTTAGCAGAAGTATGCAAGCAAAGGCTAGATGCACATATATCAGTAATATTACTCTCGGGCCAGGTATTGAAGAGTAAGTAGAAGTCTGCAGGGGAGACAGGAGAGGAGTACATTCCATGTGGTGTCAATGGCTAAGAGGTGAGATGAATTCCATGCACTCGGAGAAAGTAGAGAAGATGTCACGGTACAGAATGTGTGTCTCAGCTAACATTGTCACTGCTGTAATCCAAAACAACTGACCATGCAGCTTAGAGGAAGGAAGGCTTATTTGCTCATAATTTTTGGAGATTTCAGGTTCAGACGATGTGAGGCTGGGGTCTGCGCATCCCAGGGCATGGCGGCAGGAAGCAGAGAGAGGGAGAGAGTGAGGTTCCCGCTCTCACATTGCGGAGGTCAGAAGCCAGAGAGAACACACAAGGGGATTCAAAGACAAAAGCATAATCCCTAAGGTCACACCCTCAGGGACACACCTTCTCCAGCCACATTTCACCTGCCTAGGTTACCACCCAGTAAATCCATTACAACGGATTTATCCACTGATGAGATTATAACCTTAATGACTTAATTACATCAACTCTGAACATTAATACATGAGCTCTTCAGGGAATATTCTATATCAAACCATAACAATGTGTAAGCAGAACAGAGAATATTCATTATTGATTTTTTTCTTTTTTTTTTTGAGGTACCGGGGATTGAACTCAGGGGCGTTCTACCTCCGCGCTACACCCCGGCCCTATTTTTTATACTTTATTTTGAAACTGGGTCTCACGAAGTTGCGGAGGGCCTCACTAAGGAGAGAGAGAGAGAGAGAGAGAGAGAGAGAGAGACAGGCAGGGAGAGAGAGAGCTGAGGCTGGCCACGAACCCGGATCTTCTGGTCTCCGCCTCCCAAAGTACTGGGATTACAAGCGTGCACCAGCACGCCTGGCCATTATTGATTATTGATACCCTCGTGAGACCCCAATGCCCTGGTCTCCTTCTCACTCTGATTCTTGGATATTTTCAGTTTACAGAAAGCAAGTAGCCTAAAACTCAGTTCTTATTTGCACACTTTGCAGTAAAATTTCCATTTTCCCATGAAGGAGCTTGCTGGACACCTTGTTCGACACTAGCTTTCACTTTCCTGCATCTTTGCTCAGCCCACAGAGCACATGAAGTGGGACGTCACAGCTCCTGGTTAGCAGGTCAGGGGAAGCAGACGTGGAATCCTGCTGTCACACAGGGCGTCTCTGCTGTGCATGAATCCCAGTGCACAAACTCTTGATTTCCTAAAGTCTCTAGAAAAACATTTACCCAACTTCCATTGGCCCCAACTGGGTCATAGGCTCAACTACCAGAGCCACATGGGATGGGTCAGCCTGCCTGGCTGCAGCCAGAGCCACATGCCCTACTCCTAAAGCCAGGTGTGTGTGCAGGGGTATGTGTCATCACCAGCAAACAGGCCTGAGTGGCCCAAACCAGCAAGTGTCCACAGCGACACAGCCACGATTGGTTCTCAGGCACTGGAACTCCAAAGGTGGTGCTCTTCTCCACACTGCAATCTGTCTCTCTATGGGGAAATGCAGCCATCCTTAGCTGCAGACAGCACAGTTCTACAGCCAGAAACACCAAAAGACTCAAGTAAGTAAGATTAAAGTTACCAAAACTAACAGGGGTTGCAATAGTTAAGAGATGGGTTTAACTGCTTTTCAAAGACAAAAAACATTTTTAAGTGAAAGTGTTTTTTCTCTCAAGTAAAAGTCCTATCTCCTCTCCATGGAGGTTCACTGAGGCTCAGGCATCTTTTATTTTGTAGCTCCTCATATGTGTGACATAGAATGTCCCCATAAATCCACAAAACAAGCAACAGAATTGGAGGGAGGAGGAGGGAGGAAGTAGGACATTCTCTTTCCCTTTAAGAAAATAACCTGGAAGATACACATATCATTCTGCTCACATCACATTGGTCAGAACCTGGTCATATGACCACAGCCAGCTGCAAGGGAGACTGGGAAATATAGTCTTTAGCTGGCTGAAACCCAGCTAAAAATTCTTTTAGGGTATAGAAAGAGAAGACGGGCTGTTGGGAGTCAACCAGCTGCATCTGCCATGGAATTTATAGAGTAGCCCAATAGAAGATTAAAACAAGCAAAATTCAATAGCTTTTTATTATGCTAGCAACAATTAGGCAGAGAAATGAATGGAAAACATCCCCATTTAAAATACTCATCAGAACTATATAATAATATATGTAACATATAATATAATAATATATAATAACTATATAGTCTGGGAATAACTTTACCCAGAAAATTACATGACTAATGAAAAGAACACTGAATACATATATATATATATATATGTATATATGCCCGGCTTGAACATATATTGAAGGAATAAAGCAAGGTCTCCATGAAAGAGCATGAGCCTGGGTGGAAAAATTAGAGTGTCACACTTCTCATAGGAATGTGTAAGTTAAGGAAATTCTACCAAAATATTGATGGGAGCCGGGCATGGTAGCGCACGCTTGTAATCCCAGTACTTGGGAGGCTGAGACCAGAGGATCCGGGTTTGCGGCCAGCCTCAGCTACTTAGTGAGGCCCTCCACAACTTAGTGAGACCCTGTTTTGAAATAAAGAATTAAAATAGGGCTGGGGGTGTAGCTTGGAGGTAGAATGCCCCTGGGTTCAATCCCCAGTACCGCAAAATATATATATATATATATATATATATATATATTGATGGGAGTATTTTCCAAAGCTGGATAGATTTTGTCTAAGGTTCATTCAGGAAAGCAAATGCCTGAGAATTACCAAGAATTATTTAACAGAAAGAATAATAGCCAGGTGTGGTGGCGCATACCTATAATCCCAATACTCAGGAGGCTGAGACAGGAAGATTGCAGGTTCGAGGCCATCCTCAGCAACTTAGAGAGACCCTATTTCCAAATAAAAAATAAAAAAAGAGCTGGGGGTATAGCCCAGAGGTAGAATGCACAGGGTTCAGTCGGAAGGAAGGAAGGAAGGAAGGAAGGAAGGAAGGACTGATATTACAATAACCCACATATCTGTTGGAATTAAATCATTATAGCTCTGGACCAGCAGTAAACAGAAGATCAGCAAAACAGAAGACCCATGTATATATAAAACTTTATAGAAAGAGATCACTTTACAAGTTATTAGGAATGAATGAATTTTGCAATAAAAGTTGAGACAATTGGCCACCTGTTTGGGAGAAATGAATTCAGAATGCTATTTTTTACCATATATTCCAGATGATTATAAGAATTAAATATTAAAAGTAAATTAAATAAGTACTATAAGAAAATATAGTGGGATATGTAAAATCTTAAGGGTGGACTAGGCTTCTAGAAACTGGAAAGTTTTAAGAAAAATAAGACTTGGGAACTAGGAAAATAACATGTAGCTTGCATTTTTAAAACTTCTGTGTGCCAAAAGACATTATAGATAGTGTTAAAAGACAAAAAGGAGGCTTGGAAAAAATATTTGCAACATACCTAACAGGAAAAAGGTACATATATCTTCTGGATAAAGAGCTCAAATTAAAAACTGGCCACGATTCCAGACAGGCAGTTCCCGGGGGAGGCTGATCACATGAAAAATGGCAGCCTCTTCAGCTGCAAGATACCATTTCTCACTGCCTGATTTGCCAAAAATAAAATTACAGATAACAGCCAGGGCTAGTAAAGGTGTAGAGAAATACACACTCTCATGTTCAGTTTACAGCATCATAAATTTGGAACATAATATGCATACCCGTGGATCCAGCAATTCCACTTCTGGGAATTTATCTAGTCAAAGTGAAAGTACCAATGTGCAAACATATGTTCAAGAGTTCCTGTTGCTGCATATTTTATAATAACAAGACAAACAATTAAGCAAAAAAGAAAAAACTGGAAACAGACCGAATACCCATGATAGGGAATTGTTGAATAAAATATAATACAACCATACAGTGGAGTACTTTGCAACTACAGGTCCATGATTTCTCATTTGAAACTCTTGGATCTGGGCGTGGTGGTGCACACTTGTAATCCTAGTACTTGGGAGGCTGAGACAGGAGGGTCACAGATTTGAGGATAGCCTCAGCAACTTAGCAAAACCCTGTTGTTTCAAAATAAAAAATAAAATAGGGCTGGGGGTGTAGCTCAGAGGTAGAATGCCCCTTGGTTCAATCCCCAGTACCAACAAAAAACTCACCTCTTGGGGCAGGTACTTTTTTGTAATTCAGAATTTTTCAAATTAAAAAAACTTACATCAAATAGTATATAGCATAATATCAATGAAAAATATGTCATAACATGTCATAATATCTTAAAATAATATATAATACATATTATATAACATCCCCCTAGGGGTTTTGGAGAGTACCTTGTAATCAAGTACACTTAATTTCTATAATAAAATATGAATAGCTATGAAAAAAAGCAAACAACAAGAAAGAGAAGTTTCAGCTCAAATCTTATGACCAATTAACTTGTGGAGAAAATGGGTCTGGCGTGGAGGCTGCTGTGGGTCGGGTATGGCTGATCCTCCAGGGTTACGTGCAGGAGCTCAGGTGCTGGAGGCTACGGGGCAGTACTTAGAGCTGTCGGACCCTTTGGAGGTGGACCCTGGTGGAAGGTGGTGATGTCACTGGGGATGAATGTAGTCTCATAGAGTGAGTAAGCTCAAGCCTGGTGTCCTGTCTCACCATGTGACCTCCCACGTTCACACGCGCTCAATCATGATGCCATCCGCCATGTTGTAATGCATCCTCGGGGACCCTCCCCAGAAGCTGAAGAGATGAGGCTCCCCGACCTGGGACTCTCAAAACTATGAGCTAAATAAACCTCTTTTCTTCATAAAGTATCCAGCCTTGGGTATTTTGTTATAGCAACAGAAAATGGACTGATAGAGAGGATACATGATTGTGGGTCTAACTAGGAAACATAGCTAAGTGCAAAAGTAACTTTTAGAATGATGCATGGAGTATGAACTCATTATTGTAAGAATAAACCGAAGTCTCCAGCATATGTGGATATATGTTTGCATAAGTAAAGGGAGAAATAGTGGAGAAGCTAGCTGAACAAAATTCACATTCTAAACCATGTACACAGAACAGACATTTTTAAGTGTCAGATGAAATATGACTATACCCAGAAGTTCTAGTACTTTCCTCCCGCAGACCATGGCTTTAAATCACACAAGGAAACAGAACAGCTGGCCTCAGCTCTCACTAACTGGAGTCTCTGTTTCTGTATTTGCAGGGCACGTTCACATCACGGACTTCAACATAGCAACAGTCGTGAAAGGAGTAGAGAAGGCTTCCTCCATGGCCGGCACCAAGCCCTACATGGGTGAGTGCGTCACGCCCTCTTCTGGAGTGATCTGGCCCGGTGCCTAACCTTGGCTTCCCTCCCCTGCTTTCTCGACGTCCTCCCATGCCCTCCTCCCTCTCACACCAGGCTCCGCCCCTTCCACATGTTCCCTGCTCCCCAGCTTTCTCCCCTGCCAAGAAGACCTCCTTTCCTGGGTTTTCTAGAGAACTCCTGTTCATCTAGAAAGCCTTGGCTCAGGCTTGCCCAGGAACAAAACATTTGTTTCTCTTTTCCATTCAAATCCAATAATGCCACAAAATATAACTCGTGTTGCTCATTCCGGGTTCACAATCCTAAGTGCACAGTGCTCTTTCAATGTGGAATTTCAAACTGGTTGTTTTTTGGGGGGGGACTTTTAATGGTATTGCTTTTAGCATTCTGTCTCGGTCCACATTCCCCCTGCTGTAATCCAAAACAACTGACCACACAACTTAGAAGAAGGAAGATTTCTTTGCTCACAGTTTTTTGGAAATATCAGGTTCAGCCCAGGTGAGGCCAGGGTCTGCAGAACTCAGGGCACGGCAGCGGGAAGCAGAGAGAGTGAGCGCGCGAGGCTCGGCTTTCACATACAGAGCAGAGCGGGGTGAGGAGAAAGGATATACAGTCCCCAGGGCCACACCCCCAGGGACCCCCCCAACAACCAAGCCCCACTTCCAGCCTTGCTACCTTGTTTCCATGAGGCCTGGGGGAGTCTAAATCCAAACCATTCTCTTCTCTTGCTTTAGTTTTCTTCGTTAAGGATGTACGTTGTCTGAATGTTGTGTCTTCTTAGCCCATCTTCAATATCTGTCACTTGCTCTCAAATCTTGTTTGAACTCTTCTTCCATTTCTTTATAAGCATCCTCATTATTCTCTTTCTTGTAGGCATTATCTGTTGGGGTTCGTTTTGTGTGCTTTCTAGTGAAGTTTCTATTTCTGAAATAATTGTCCCTTTACTTTTACTTTTTTCCCATGTTCTCTGGCCTGATTTCTTTTTTCTTTTTTCTTTTTTCTTTTCTTTTTTTTTTTTTTTTTTTTTTTTTTTTTTTTTTTTTTTTTTTTTTTTTTTTTTTTTTTTTTTTTTTTTTTTTTTTTGCAGTACTGGGGATGAAACCCAGGGGCATTCTACCTCTGAGCTACACCCCCAGCCCTATTTTTTATTCTTTATTTTGAAACCGGGTCTCACTAAGTTGCGGAGGGCCTCACTAAGTAGCTGAGGCTGGTCACGAACCCGGATCCTCCCTTCTCAGCCTCCCAAATACTGGGATTACAAGCGTACACCACCATGCCCAGCCTCTGGCCTGATTTCTGAGGTATTTTTATTCTAATTTATGTTGCTCGTTCGTGTCTTGTTTAATCTCCTTAGTGTCTTCAGTAGGTAATTCTGAATGTCTACATCTGAATGTCTATGTTAGCTACCAATTGCTGTGTAACAAACCATTCCAAGACTTCAGGCTTAGAACCACAGCCATGTGTTGTTTCTCACAGTGCCATTGGTCAGTGGGCTCACCTGGCCACTGTCAGCTGGGGGTGCACTGAGATGAGCGGGCCCTCTCGGTGCCCCCCCCCGTCACCAAGGGCTCAGGTGAGCTTCTGCTCATGGTGGCAGCAATTTCAAGATGGCGCACTCTATCCCCAGTGCTGGCTGAGACTGCTTGCTTCACATTCTCTGAATTTTAGTGAGAGAAAGCAAGTCGCAAGGTCAGCCCCGGGGAAGAGGCCGCATGGGGCAGGGAACAAAGGCCTCATTCACTGTGGGACCAGCAAGGAAGTGACCCACTGCGATGTCTTTCAACCCTTGACATAGTCGATTGCAGGTTCAATCTGTTTTATTGGCACACCTTCCTGGTAAGAATGTGATTCTGCACTTCAGTCCCCTTTTTCTTAGAGTAACTTTGTATGGAATTTGGTACTTTCAAGGGCCTTGCCAAGTTGCTGAGGCTGTCCTCAAACCTGTGATCCTCCTGTCTCAGCCTCCCAAGT